>JAMKCH010023051.1:0-32396 GCA_023653785.1 Ophioderma brevispina
TCTTCTTGCCCGTTCTGGTGCCGCGGCGCCCGGTAATTGCGGAGGTCTGCCTCGTTTCTTTCCGCGGTGGTTTCTGCTGCCTCCGAGTCGAGGCCTGAATCGTCTCTCCCTCTCCTGGCTGTGTCAGTCTGAGGTGGGACTTTTTCGCTTATTTTGAGGCTTGTTGGCTGTCTCCGATCATCCGTTGTCTGATTTTTTCGGTCGACTACTCAGCCTACCACGCCTAGGTTGTTCACGTTTTCGTCCTGCGGTGAGTTGGTCGTTTCCATTGACTCTGCAGGCGTCCGTATTCTGACCTTAAGCTAGATCCCTCTTGGGGTCTGAGTTCTATCGCGAGTTTTCTTGGCGCAGTCCCCCAACGTCCTTTGGGTGCAGCAGCGTCGCTCTAGCTCTCGGCTTTATTACTCTTTCGGGTCCCTTTCCCGACTGGATTAGCTCGGAGATTTCCTTCCTCTCCTTGTAAGCTGTCTTCAGTCGGAACTATCTCTCAGCCCTCCCGTGGCTGGTGGCCTTAGCCTCATTCACTCTCTCACCTTTATCTCCCCCGGGCCTCTCTCTTCTTGGGGTTCTTCTTGTGTGTGCTGAATCGGACCCTCTCAGTGGGGCCCGCTCTCTGTTTTTTTGGGTTCGGCTTCTTTGCCCCGCGTCTTACGCGGGTCCGCATTGCGCTTCTCTGTTTCCCTCCCGAATCCGCAGTTTTTCGCCGCAAGTCCGTGGATGCCTTGTATCCGCCGTTTGCCGCGGGGTGCTTCGGGCCCTTTGTCATGGGCCTACGTCGCACTCCCGTCTCTTTTCCCCCTGTCGGAGTTCTTTCTTCCTCTCTCCTATTCCTTAGGCTTGGGATTTTGTCTCTGCGGGATTCGCGTCTCTGGCTTCTCCCCAAAAAAATTTGGCCAGTCTTTTAATCACATATAATATAAGTCGAAGGTCCTTTTACTCACCCCTGGTGTACTCCCCTGTCTAGGTGAGTTATTGCTTTCCTGGCTTTTTTTCGGCCTTTTCTGGCGGTTTTTGGTCTACCGTTGACTGCATCCTATGGCTGCTCTCTGAAATATCATGTTCCACCTCCGCTGTGTGTGCTAGTCTTGTGTTGATTGAAATTATTGATTCAACGGGGGTTAATGCATATCTTTCAGTCAACATTGGTGTAAAGTTAATCAGCTCAGTGTAATGAATTAGGTTATGAAAACACATATATGTTTTCTAAATCAAATAACTGAGGCATGATTTCCTTTCCATGTTGACTTCCCCCGCTCAAGGCATAGCCCGCCCCACCAACATGATATGTGCATTCGTCCGTGTGGGCTCTGAGCAAAACCGGAATTGGGGAAGAGTAATGGGGGGGGGGGGGGGGGGGCCGACAGGGTGTGACATGGGGGTCACTGGTTGAGACCATTTTCCCTCTTTTTTAGGGGTGCTAAAATAGGTATTTTGGGGCCTTCCCAACTTCTCAAAGGGAAATGCATATATCTTCAGGTCAACCTTGGGAAAGGAATCAGGCCTACATTCTATGATTTATAAGCTAATGGTGTTTATAACTAATATTGCGGCGCCTTTTTTTGGCGGCTGTTTTGGTTCATCGTGAATTGAAATGTGATTCTGCTATTCCTCAAGATTCTAAACCTTCCTCAGATCTTGGATAGCTGCTAAGCATAGTAATAAGCAGGTGTGAAACCCTATCATTTCCAGTTACAGCCGTGATCTAGACCGACTATTGAATAAGGTTCATAAGTCCTATTTGGGGCTGACTATCAGAAGAAGGAGCTTCCCCTTCTCTGATGGATTCCTGAGTCTTTCCCTACGTGCGAGGAGGATAAAGAATTCTTTTCAGTTCCTTGTTCCTAGACCATGCTGGGATAAGAATGAACTTCTGAATTGAGAAGACCTAATGCAAACCCGAGACCATGTCCACCAGCCAATGTGTTGAAGGCGTTTCTTCTAAGAAAAAAAAACACAACCGAAACCTGTTCATAGATTGATTCTTGGAATGAGGGCTAGGATGCTGATCTTCGCCATCTTGAACAGATTGCTCGTGATGTATGAGAACTTCTAATGGAGCCTTGCTGTCTCCTTAGCCACCTTAATGACTTGATTATTGGAGCGGCTAATGTGGAGTTGTCAAGGAAGCTCTGGAAAAAGTCTTTATACTATTAGGACATCTCCATCATGTTTCTTCAGAGTTTGTTACTAAGATTTGCGTACCAGTTGGTAGCTCTGAGAAGACAAAATGCTGTTTATGCTCTGAACTATACAGCCAAGGAAGTCCTTCTGAATGCTCCCTAGAGGTCCAAGATCTATTTGGAGGACAGTGGTCTACTTTAGCCTCTCAAGAAGAAGGAGTTAAAGCTGCTGATCAAACTTCCAAGAAGTCTAATGTAACAGAATAGAGGTTCTTCTTCTCGAATATAGACCTTATAGCTCAAGACCTTATGAATGATGGCTACCGCAGAAGGAATTCTGTTTCCAGTTACACTCCTGCCAACAAGGGAAACCGAGGTTCTTTTCGAAAGTCAAAGCTACGACTCGAAAGTACAGCCATCCCAACTATAGAGCTCCAGACGTCAGAAGTTTATTCCTCCTACTCCGACGTAGAGGCGCCAGACGTTGCGCGAGTAGGGGAGGCAAATCAATTGGACTCCTACCCGCCCTATGACGCCTGTGGGGGGGGGGGGGGCGTCTAAGGCTATCCTTCCTGTCTGTGGCGGTCGATAACCTCGGACCAATGGGTTCTGCAGACAATCTCAGAGGGCTACCTTTGGGTTTTACCGCGCGTCCGCCGATGAAAGTCAGATTCTGCACTACGCCTATGCCAAAAGAGGACATTAAAGGCTATGATTTTGAAAGACGAAGCGAAGGAATTGTAAGAAAGAATGCAATCTTTCCTATAAGAAGGACTATGGAAGGCTTCCATTCGATTTTCTTCCTGGCCCCGAAGAAAACAGGAGACCTCAGACGCTAATAAATTTAAGCCCGCGAACAGATTATATCTCCGAGACATTCAGAATGGAAAACTTCTTTCAGCTGGTCGTCAAAAGTTGAAGAAGGGCTGGTTCGGCGCGATATTGGATTTTGAGAAACGCCTCCCCCTCCGCATGTTCCAGTTTTTCCTCCTCCTCAAAGATGGCTTCGCTCAGATTCGACAACCAGTCCTTACCAATTTCAAATTTCATTCAAGTTTCTGGCCATTCTGACTTTTCAACTGCTCCCCTTTACCTACAAGAATTAGTGAAGACAGTGCAGAGCATCTGAGGAGGGTATCCATATATTTGTTCTATCTCGACGATTGGTTTATTGTAGCTCAAGCCGTCCAAAATCTGATATTCACTCACAGGGGTAGCGCTAGGTTTTAAACAAGGGGTCCAGTGGACCCCTTAGCTACTATTCCAAATTTGGGGTTCCGTAATGAATTTTGGGGGTCCAGAGTGGTGCGTTCCACGTGGATTACCGCATGACCATTACTATTTTGTCACTATGGGGCCGGCATTTGCATATCCAGTGTTCGATTAGTACCACCTCATTTTTATTTCATCTCTATTTACCTACCTGTCCTTGAATTTGGGAAATGTGTTCATAAAGTAGTAATAAGAATAAACTATTTAATGATATTTTTTACAGATACATTACCGTCAAGCTGATTTTTCACTTTAACTAATAACAAAATGTAACAATTTTAATGATTTATGGTGTAATGTTTCTAAATTAAGAATGAACCCCATTATTCAATCACATGTTTACTCTCTCATTCATTCTCATGTGAACTCGTTCTTTTTTTATTGGCTCAACAAAGTTAAATTAGGTAAAATGCTCAGTCAGTGTACTCTTCCTGAAATTTTTGTTCCCCCCCGTTTCGAATCATCAAACTCGTATGAAATCGCCGACTTGTTTACCGTCGTACTAGTACAACCAGAGCTCGGATGGATTCAGTCCAGTAGTATAGCCGGGAGTAGTTCGACGTTACTCTAACTGGGCACTCCCATATTTGGAAGCATCCGGTCTATGACTTTCCAAGCCTAAGCCGGGAGGAGCGACCCATCACGTCCCTCGCATGCAGTTTATTCGTTGAGGCTGCCGAATTCATAATTCTTTTCCCCCCATTTCTTCGATGGACTTCATACTAGTTCTGCTGCCCTTTACGCCCTGTCCATGGCATTACACTGCATGTCACCTAGTTCGCTGTGTTTTCATCACATATTTCACCCTCAGTCCTCGCGCCCATTAAATCTTGTCAAAAATTCTGCTGTTTGTAATTCCCCACAATGCAGTATTACGTGAGCTTTTGATGACACATTGTAGAACTCATGTACCGGGAGAGAAACGCTCGGGAATTCGGAAGCCGTCGAACCAGAGATGCACATGCGCATCGCATTTACACCATGTCATCATCACTTATAATGTTTGTGGTATGCAGGTGGGTAAGAAAATTGTGAAAATAGTCTCATAGAGGGATTTTTGGTGGCTAGTACTTATGGCTACATTCTACACATACTCACCCATTTACAAAATCCCCAGATCATTAAGTAAATGGGTTGAGTACGTGTACAATGTTAGACATAAGTACAGCAACACAAAAATCCCTCTATGAGACTATTTTCACAATTTTCTTACCCACCCTGCATACCCCCAATACATTAGAAGTGAACTGCATGACATTTGGCTAAATATGCATATGCGCATGTGCATGCTCTGGTTCGACGGCTTCTCGAATTCCCGAGCGCTTCTCTCCCGGATACATGAGTTCGACAATGTTACATCAAAAGCTCACTTAATACGCATTGTTGGGAATACAAAACAGCGAATTTTTGACAAGATTTAAATGGCTGCGACTGAGGGTGAAATATGTGAAACCATGGCGAACTAGGTGACACTGACAATGATAATGCCATGGACAGTGGCCTAAAGGTCAGCAGAACTAGGATGAAGTCCATCAGAAGAAAATGGGGGGAAGAATTTATGAATTCGCAGCCTCACGGAAATAAACTGCATGCCGCAGGACGTGATGGTCGCTCCTCCCAGGCTTAGCTTGACAAGTCATAGCCCGGCTTACTTCCCAATATAGAGTGCCCATTTAGAGTAACGCACCCCCTCAAACTACTCCCGGCTATACTACTGAATCCATACCGAGCTCTGGTTGTACTAGTACGACGTAGACAAGTCGCGATTTTCTACGAGTTGAGATTCGCAACGGGGCCCCCAAAATTTCAGGAAGAGTACACTGACTGAGCATTTTCCTAATTTAACTTTGTTGACAATAAAAAAGAAGTTCACATTGAGAATGAATGAAGTGAACCATTGATTTGAATAATTGGTCATTCTTTAATTTAGAAACATACCATAAATCATTCACATGTACCTTTGTTATTAGTTAAAGTGAAACTCAGCTGATGTAATGTATTCTGTAAAATCTCATTAAACAGTTTATCTTATCTACTTTATGAACAATTCCCAACTTAAGGACGGTAGGTAATATAGCTGAAAAAATGAGGTGGTACTAATCGAACACTGGAATGAAATGCCGGCCCATAGTGACACAATCTAATGTTATGCGCGTAATCCAAGTATGTCAAACTGGACCGCACCACCCTGGACCCCAAAAATTCAGTACGGACCCCCAAATTTTTGGAATTCAAGGTAGCTAAGGGGTCCACTGGACCCCTTGTTTTTAAAACCTCTACGCTACCATGATGACTTACAGATTTGTACGGCCTTGGAGCTACAAGCAACCAATCGTCGAGATAGCAAATAATATGGATTACCCTCATCAGATGCTCTGCCACTGTCTTCACCAATCTTTAAAAGGTAAGGGGAGCAGTTGAAAAGCCGTATGTGGCAGAAAGTGAAATGGTAAGACTGGTTGTCGAATCTGAAGCGAAGCAGTCTTTGAGGAGAAAAAACTGGAACATGGAGTAGGCGCTTCAATCCAATGTCGCGACGAGACAGCCTTCTTCAACTTTTGACGACGCTGAAGAGTTTCCATCGAAATGTCGGACGAATAAGCTGTTCAAGGCGTAAATTTATATCGGTACGAGGTCTCCTGTTTTCTTAGGAGCAGGGAAAGAAAATTGAATAGAAGCCTCATAGTCCTTCGTATTGGAAAGATTGATCTTTTTAAACAATTGACCTCAACGTCGTCTTTCAAAATCAAGCTCAATGTTCTCTTGGCATAGCGTAGTGGCAGAATATGACTGACATCGGCGACGAGCTGGTAAACTCCAAATGGTAGCCCTCTGAGATTGTCTGCAGAACCATTGGTCCTGAGGTTATCGACCGCCAAGCCGGAAGGGAAAGCCTTGGAACGCACCCCCCCCCCCACAGGCGGATAGGGAGGTAGGAGTCGATTGTATTTTCCTCCCCTAATCGCGCGCCACGTCTGGCGCATCTACGTCTGGAGTAGGAGGACTAATCTGTACTGTCTGGAGCTCTAGAGTGGATTGCGCCTTCGAGTCGAGTGAACTTCCGAAAAAGAAACCTGCGGTTAACTGTGGCAGGGGAGTGTAACTGAAAACGGAATCTTTGCGGTAGCATAATCATAGGTCGTATCTATAAAAAGGTCTATATCTAGAAGAAACTCTATTTTGTACCATTAGTCTTCTTGGAAGCTTGATCAGCCGTTCATCTTCTTCTTGAGGAGCGCTAAAGTAGACCACGTCCTCCTAAAAGTCTTTGCCTCTAGGAGCATTCAGAAGGACTTCTGGGATGTATAGTTCAGAGCTATCAACAGCATTTCTTCTCAGAGCTACCAACTGGTAAGCAATCTTAGTAAAAAGTCTGAAGAACATGTGGAGATGATCATAGTAGAAAGACTTTTTCTCAATAGCTTCCTTAACAACTCCAACATTAGGCTCCAAATCCCATTCCATAGGGGGGGATGGTCTAGAGCAGCAAGGTACATTAGAGTTCTCATACCATTCACGAGCAACTGTTCAGGATGGCGAAGATCAGCTCCTTGTTCCCTCATCCAAGAATCAGAATCTATGAACAGGTTCTGTGTTCGTGAAGAACCGCATTCAACACCGGCTGGTGGACATGGTCTTGGCTTGCATAGGGTCTTCTCATCAGATTTCATTTTCTCCCAGCAAGGTCTAGAACTAAAGGAACTGAGAAGAATTCTTTATCCTCCTCGCACCTAGGGAAAGACTCAGGAATCCATCTGAGAAGGGTGATGTTCTTCTTTGATAAGTCGAGCCCAATAGAGACTTGAACTTTATCAATAGTCTGTCTTAGATCGGTGTAACTGGAATGATAGGTTTCACCACCTGCTGTTACTGCTTAGCAGCTAATCCAAGATCTGAAGGTTTAGAATCTTGGAGGAATAGCAGAATCACATTTAATCCACGATGAAACAAAAACAGCCGCCAAAAATGGCGCAGCAATATAGTTATAAACAATATGCTTTATAATCATATAACTGAGGCATGATTTCCTTTCCAATGTGACTGAAAATATATGCATTTCCCTTATGAGAAGTGGAATGCCCCAAAAAACATATTTGAGCACCCTAAAAAGAGAAAAATGGTCTCAAACAGTGACCCCAGGTCACACCTGTCGGCCCATTACTCGTCCCCAATTCCGTTTGGCTCAGAGCCCACAGGGACGCATGCACATATCAGTTGTGGGGCTGGGGCCTGGAGCGGGAGCTCAACATGGGAAAAGGAATATCAGGGCCTCAGTTAAGGATTTATAAAACATAAGTGTTTTTAATAAATATAACTGAGGCTGATTTCCTTTACACAATTGATGCAGATATTATGCATTTAAAACCCCCGTGAATGAATAATTCAATCAAACCAGACTAGCACACACGGGAGGGGAACATGATTCAGAGAGAAGCCATAGGATGCAGTCAAAGGTAGACCAAAAACGCCCGAGCCCAAAAAAGCCAGGACAGCCAAAACTACCTAGACAGGGGAGTACACCAGGGGTGAGTAAAAGGACATTAGACTTTATAATTGATAAACGACCTGGCCAAATTTTTTTGGAGGAGCGCCAGAGCCGCGAAGCCGCGCAGAGAAAACCCAAGCATAGGAAATAGGACGAGAGGAAGAACTCCGACAGAGACTGGAGTGCGACGTAGGCCCTGGACAAAGGGCCCGAAGCACCCCGCGACAAAGGCGGAGAAGACAAGCCTCACGGCCTGCGAACAACTGAGGATCGGGAGGGAACAGAGAAGCGCAAGGCGGGACCCGCGTAACGACGCGGGGCAAAGAAGCCGACCCAAAAAAAGGAGGAGGGGCCGCCTGAGCGGGGGGTCGATCAGAACACCAGCAGAACCCCAAGAAGAGAGGCCCGGGGGATAAAGGTGAGAGGACTTAATGAAGGCTAAAGGCCCAGGCCCCGTGGAGGGCGTGAGAGATAGTCGACCCTGGAAGAGATCCAAGGAGCAGGAAATCCTCCGAGGCTATCCAGCCGGGAAAGGGTACCCGAAAGGTAATACGAGAGAGCTAGAGGACGCGACACCCAAACGGGACGATGGCGGGCTCGCCAAGAAACTTGCCGATAGAACTCAGACCCCAAGAGGGATCTAGCTTTCGGGCCAAAAAACGGACGCCCTGCAGGAGTCAAGGAACGAACCAACTGTCACCGAAGGACGAACCGAAAAGCAACCTAGGCTGTGGAGGTCTGAGCTGTCGACCGAAGAAATCCGACACGGATGATGGGAGACAGCCAACCAAGCCTCAAAATAGCGAAAAGTCCCACTCAATGTCACAGCCAGGGATTGGAGGGCCGATCATTCCTCGGCTCGGAGGCGACAGAACCCACCGAGGAAAGAAGAGGCAGACCTCCGCAATACGGGAGCCGCGGCACCAGAACCGGCAACCGAAGAGCAGTCAAAAAGGCTAGATAAGGATATAGAACTAGCACTGCCCAGGATATGGGTCGAGTCAAACAGCCCGGTAAAGGTAGACAAAGTGGGAAAACCGAGAAGTCAACCAGAGGGGAGAACCCAGAGGTAGCTCTGCAGGAACAGAGTCGAGCCCCGGTTGCGACCCGAAGCCGAGAGCTCACTTAATGGCTGGTGGAACCCCAAGCAGAAGCCTAACCAGTGGCGACTGCAAGCAGAGAGAGGTGACAAAGTCGTAGAAGGACAAAATGATCCATACATGGGAATCTGGGCTGAACGACAAGTCGGTATCGAGGAGGCAAAAAGTAGCCGCGTAGCCGAACTCGGTAGGGGCAAGTAGGATGCACCGAGAAGAGGTCCGGGGACAGCATAGCGGCTTCGAACAATCTCCCGACGGGAAGAAAGTGAAAGAGAGCCACCGAGAGGTGTACCCGAAGGGCGGATGGATACCGAATTAAGGACACCAAAGGCACGAGAAAAGGGAGTAACAACTAGTCAACAAACTCGAGAAGTCAGACATGGAACGAATGACTCACAGCGGGGGTTTACGCCCAGAGACATTCACACCCGCGGAGCGGAGACAGCTCCCATACGATTTTAAGTTCAGGTCACAACTTTGACCTGACTAAGATAGAGGGGAAAAAACCAGTCGGAAGTGGGAGACACCATGTCAAGGCTCCAGGTCTAAAGAAGGAGCAAGAGCATAACCGAAGTGCCCCAGACCCCGCGGGTAATAAGGGGAAAGCACAAGATCTAGTCGCAAGGCACGGCGGAAGACAAGACCAAGGGACAACTGCAAGAACAACTGAGAAAGCAACCTGTTGAAGGCGAGTTCGGAGACCCACCAAACTGATGGGAACACCCGCGCGGGGATTCCCACTAGGCAGCCCAGTTGAGAAACAGAAGGGGGGGGAGATGGCAAAGAAAAAACACCGCAAGTGAAGATAAGAACAAGGGAGCCTGAAAAAAGCCGTTGGGGGGATTGGGGGAACCCCTAAGACAGACCCCCACGAATCGGGAGCACACCTGGGCGAAGCCGGGAACCGCGTGGGCCCGTACGAGCCCCAACGCTAAGCCCGTACAACGAGACCCAAAGAGGGCACCGTCGGCCGACCCAAAACCCGGTCCAGGTCCCCAGGGAGACAGCGGACCAGGCTATTCAGCCGGGAGCCAAAGGAGGAATGTGCGAAGGAAACTGGTCAAAGCCAGCCCTAAAGCTCCGGAACAAGACGGGAGACGGGATCACGGTCAGACACCGACCCAAACCGTGGGACAGAGTCCAGGCAAAAGCGAAAGACCTCAAGGGGATAGCCCCAAGGGGCGAGGAGTACGGCGGGCGCAATAGGTAGGTTAGGCAACCGAAGCCAAACCACCAGCCGCAGGACAAAAACAGAGCCCATGAGGGGCGAGGCATCCACATGGGTGGGAGCCAAGCTCCAATGAGGGAACCCGAGATCAGCGTCAAGACGTCGAATGCCAAGACCGAGACCGGCATATGCTTAGCCTTAGTCTTTGTCAATGCAACACCAACGGACGCCAGTGACTGAGTGTTTACGTTTCACACCCATGATAGAAGAGCCAGACTGACTACTTCAGGTATTGTGAATCATCACTGGACTGGGCAGGATATCTTTCGTTGAGGAATGTCATAGGACGTGGTCTGGATTCTTAGACTTTGAATAGAGGGGCACAGTAGGGCTACTTCAAACCGTTATAATCGTCCACGTGCACCATGAAGTGGAAGGAGTCGAATGGCAGCCAGTCGGCAATAAATCACTTAATTCCACTTGGAATTTGTTCAACCAATGGCCTATCATCAATAACTGCTGTTGTGGCTGGGAGAGCTTGCCCTAAATGTTTAATCGCCTCTCCGCAAACCGTAGATTATAACGTCTGGAAGCTAGATCAAGGATAGAACTTGACTGCTCTAAAAGTTGTCTAGGTTGAATGAATGAAGTAGAAGCTTCTCGACGCTGACCTGGAGGGGGAGCCCTGAACGGAGATGGTAAAGTCTTAGCTTTGGCCTTCTGTCCCTTAACTTTCTCTCCTATATAGGTCTCGCTCATCAAAGAAGAATTTTGGATTGCAATTCTGACCACCTTCGTGTAATTACAAGGTCTCTCTCTGAGCACTTCACAACTTTAACACAGTTCATGCGGTCCGTATCTAGCCTTCGAAGGAAACTCCTTGCATTCCGTAACATTCTTCCGAAGTAACTCAGCAGAGCTCGGTGGATCATCATGCGGCAACATTCAAAAGAAAAGCATTACTGGAACGGTTGGAAGGTTTTGGATAAGGTTAACGCGCGAGAATTAGGAGTCAAAGGGTAGACAGAATAAGGGACGGAGACAAGACGGACGACAGGAGACACAGGGCACCCCCCCAAAATCCATTTTGTGATTCATCGGCGCGCGCTTGGAAGTACCACTGAAAAAAAGAAACATGGTTGCACCGCGAGGCTATAAACTATGGCGATGAGCAATAACAATTAATGCAAGGGAGCAGACACAAAACAGGGACATATCCCCAAAATGCCCTGACGGTCTAAGTGTGGACTTACATAGGGGGAGCTAAACCTGGCCAAGGAATAAGCCCACTTAACACCCACAGTACGAGCAGCGCGAAACAATGGCCTGAGGCTCGCGGGGCAACCATGTGAAGGGATAATACATAATATATATCTGATACTTATGTTAACAGCTTCCGAATTCCACTCCAAGAAATCTTCCGAATTTGACTCCTTATCAAACTTCCGGATTCCGGTTTAAAGAAAACATCTCAAACTAGACCATCGCATCATCATCAGAAACTCCGACGATCCGTAGTAGAGGTAGATGTTTATCAGATATCATATACTTAATCAGATCGCCGATAGATCGGCGAAAATGGGGAAAATATTATGCTAAATTATCCCATTAAAATTTTCACATGTTGCCCCAACTGAGACACAAAAAAGAGCAAAGGACAGTGACGTCATGGTTGGGCGTATCGATGCTAGCATGGGACCGCTGCTAGGCATGGGCGCATCGAAATTTTTAATGTGGCATTAGGGGTGTCTCAAGGCCTTTTTGAGCACAAAAAATGCACTAGTTGGATCATTTCGTAATGTATATAATGGATGAAATAGAAGGGTAGAATATAGAAGGCATCTTTTCTAACATGTGAATAATTTTTGTTGTGAGACAAGATTTCAACATGGAGTGTCATGCCTTGTACAAACATATGTACCCAGTATGAAGCAATAAACTGTCTATACTCTGGGCCATAATTTATTGGACATAACAAACGCACGCGTTGCTCGTTGTACATACTGCATCTATGTGTAACCCAATGGTGCGAAGTTTTGGCGGGGAAGCGGATGTACGTTCTAAACTGTCCAAGAAATTATGAGCCAGGGTATAGCAAGGGTATAGCAAATCATGCAATACATTTATTATGTAAACAGGTAACACATAGCAGAACATTCTTGGTTCAATTTTGTCTTCAAATGTAAGATCCATACGTGGCTTACCCAGTAAGTAGTAAAACAAAAAACAGTCTTCCCTTAAATGCGTGTGTTGTCTTTAAACTTGGTTTGTAAATTAAAATGTATTTAGCATTCCATCTGCCTACCTGTCTCACAATTATTGCCAGTATAGCCATCAGGGCAGACACATGCATATCTGTTGATGAGGTCCACACAGTAACCACCATTTAAACATGGAGCTGGAGCACATTCATTGATATCTGAAAATAACACAAATATTAGTCTAATTAGTTTCATCCATGTAGTTAAAATTAGGTTATTACCATTTTATAAAGAACTACATACTGAGAGTCCATTTTATAGAGCTTTATGACATCTACCTTTAGACATATCATAAAGTTATAAAGTTTCTCAGGAGTTTTATGATTGATACCAATTGTAGGTAATAGAGATTCATGACAGGAGCACATCCTAAGTTTAGGCAAATGAAGAATATTTATAACTTTATAATAGGTTACATAAAAGAAAAAAAAACTGTATGAAATAGTCCCCTGCTTGTAGTCAAAATGATGCCTATCCACATGCTGGATCTTCCTCACACTTAAGCACACAACACTTGGAGCTAAAATATCAAGTGAACATTGAAAAATGTGCCAAAGTGCTGTTCATTGCCTCAATGGGCAAAAGTGCTGTTAATTGTCTCAATGTGCCAAAGTGCTGTAAATTGCCTCAATGTGCCAAAGTGCTGTAAATTGCCTCAATGTGCCAAAGTGCTGTAAATTGCCTCAATGTGCCAAAGTGCTGTTAATTGCCTCAATGTGCCAAAGTGCTGTAAATTGCCTCAATGTGCCAAAGTGCTGTAAATTGCCTCAATGTGTCAAAGTGCGGTTAATTGCTTCAATGTGCCAAAGTGCTGTTAATTGCCTCAATGTGGCAAAGTGCTGTTAATTGCCTCAATGAGCAAAAGTGCTGTTAATTGCACCAATGTGCCAAAGTGCTGTTAATTGCCTCAATGTGCCAAAATGCTGTAAATTGCCTTATGAACACTGGACATCTCCTTCTATAACTACCCATAATTTGATTGTAGAGCACCCCTGCTATAGCACATCACCTGAAATGTGTACCTATTATGTTACTAGTATACAAAAGTATACTAAAGAAGAACCAGTTATGCCATGTATAAATACTTTTTCTCTATTGTTCATTCCAAATAAAACATTTGGTTACCAGGACGACCTACCTTGTTCACATCTGTCTCCAGTGAAGCCAGGAATGCATGTGCATGTGTAGAGACCCTGGCCTGCTTCAACACACTCACCACCATTAAGACATGGATTCTGAATAGTTAGGCATATATTAACAGCTGAAAAACAACATGGGATACTATCAATGCAAATCAAATTGACCAAGTAGCAAAATACCTGTTTATAAATTAGACAATAATAATTGTACACCATCTTTGGATGAAATTTGAGGGATTTGTTTTAGACTGAGGTATAAAATCAGTCTAAAACTAAACCTGGACATTTTTACACAGTGACCATAAGTGCAAAGTTATTATTGTCATTTATTACCACCATTTCCAACATTTTCTTCATAAAATAAAATTGATTGTTTGCTTAAAATGATTTTCCATTCTGCAGGGGAGGGCGGCCAAGAAATTAAAATTTCAGACGTCGCCTTTGGTTTAACACGTAAAAGCGAAATCTTGACGAAAAATTCTGAATTTTTTATATGTTGTCAAGGAATATTTTCTTATTCCAAAACCGTTAGAGATGAAGAATCAACTCCACTGGGAAGGTTATAAGGGTATTCTTAATTTTTTTGTATGAATAACGAATGCGGATGAGGTCGTATGTGGTTCATGGGAACACCCATGACCGACCCACATCGAAGCACCCAAATTGGTTTGTGGTTTGCACTCAGTATTGCTGTAATTTCTTTTGACATTTTTGGTGAGTTGCTATAATGAATGAGGCTTGGCCGCCACAGCCTGCCATTCTGCTTAAAATATACTTTCCATTCACACTCTTCTTACCTCCTGTAATTTTATATCAATCTGTACAGCTCTTTGACCCTGTGCAAATTGTCTTTTATTTTTAGAGCAATTTTAAGCAGTGGCGAGACAATTTTGACATATGCAAAAGCTATTACCTCTCCAAAAATCGGACAAATCCGTTGCGGGAATCTTGCCATATAGGCCTACAAAGGTCATGATTTGCATGTTATAGCGCCCTCTATATGCCCATTCTCCATAGAGAGACGTTTTATAGTAAATTTTTAAGAATTAAATTTCGTAAAATTTACACAGGATGAAGTCAGTGGTATAAATAATCCAAATTAGTCATCAAAAGTGTGTCGCCATTCATATTTTTTTTTGTTTTATTCTGGTTTTGACATAATAAATGAGACTTTCAAACAGCTGTGTCTGGTTGCCATGTTAAAATTTGCAGTGCACAGATATGGGAATACATGAGACAGTTACTATTTGTGCAATAGGGAAAGCTGTGCATATGCTGGTCAGTTATGTGCATGCGCAATTGGTCAATACGGGTCACATGGCTATGTAGTGACAAGTGCAAGTGTGACAAATCCAAAAATAGAACAAAAACAATTATACCCAAAAAATCCTATTCATGAACCCCTGTTTAATGACCTGTCTCCACGCTTGCAACTTTGATAAAGAGATATCACTGGATCGCACTTTCTACTGCTATATATGAGGTTATTAATTATTACTTGTCATATAAAATACATTCACACTGAATAACAATATTGCTCGATACATCTTGATGTTACCAAGCCTCATAATACTGCAATCAGATAAAGTATGATTATTACTTACGTATTTCACATCGAGGGCCTGTCCATAGATCCTGGCATATACACACATAGGAGTTAGCTTGATCAATACACACACCACCATTAAGACATGGATTGCTGGCACACTCATTGATATCTACAGAGAACCAATAAGGAAAGGATCATCACAACAGACTTAAATCAAGGCCTGTCCATAGATCCTGGCATATACACACATAGGAGTTAGCTTGATCAATACACACTCCACCATTGAGACATGGATTGCTCAAATTTTCAATTGAGGTCAATTTTACATTTTTAGCCTATTTTTCAAATTGACCTCACATAACCTTTGACCTTGCCATATGACCTTTGACCTCATCAACAAATGAGGGATCCCATGGTGCACCTATGAAACAAGTTTGGTTCCAAGTGAACTTCAACTTTTCAATTGAGATCAATTTGAAAAAAAAATTAACACAATTTAAAAAAAAACTTAACATTTTAGTGACACACACATCCACACACACACACACACACACACGTACACACGCGCACAACGGATTGCTAAGTGGTCCTCCAGCTATAGCTGGCGGCCCACAAAAACACATTCTCATATCAGGCAGGGCTTTATTGCTCCCCATCACATATTTGTCAAGCCCTTCATGGACACATAATTGTGAATTCTTTCTTTTTTTTACTCTGGTATTTTTGGAAATTAATCTATTTTGAGAATGAATTGGTTGACAAATTAAAATCTGTTAAAATAAATAGTCCATCTTTCTTATGCAACTAATTCTCATTTATTATCTTTCTTCACCTATTTTATGACATTTACTTTACTTTTTGCTCTTTCACATATTTTAGACAATTTCTGAAAAATTAAAACAAAAACAACTATAAAAATAAAGTTCCAGTAGGAACTGCATACAACATGCCTTCTTTATACATATATTGCCATATAGTTTATGGGTAGGGCTTATCGTGGACCAAATCTTGTCTAAACACTTCTAAGCCCTGTTTACTTCATAAGAATTCCTTTTTCTCAAAAAAAAAACACACTCTAAATTAAGCTATTTTAAACTTTTTCAACATTCATTCATCCGTACTCAGCCTTCTGAGAAGGAAACATTTTATTTACCTTGTTCACAATAAATTCCTTGATATCCGTCTGGGCACACACATACAAACCCGGTTCCCTGTGACTGACAGACTCCTCCATTCACACACAAATTAGTTTGGCAAGCATTCACAGCTGTTGGGTATCAACAAAGAAATATATTTTACGTTGTTAGTTGCCATTTTTCTAGAGTTTAAGATTTTTTGTATGGAAGGATCCCAAGTAAAGGTCAAGGACTCTTTTTTCTCTATGTATTTTTAAGTTTTAGAATTAAGTATTGCTTTCAATCCAAGCAACACAATAAATTCTGTAAAACGTAGCTAACTACAATCATAAATATGGCTTACATACACGGCCGGATTCTTACTCACCTGGTAGCCTATACGGCAGCTACACCATGTCTACCGCGGCAGCTACTGCACAGTACACAATGGGCTAATTGCGAGGCGGTAGCTGCAAGATAGGGCTTACTAAGTACACAGTTATTAGGTATACAGTAATGTGGCTACTCTGCTTTACCTACCCCAATGGCTACCCTGTAGTTGCCCACTAGGTGGAGAGAAGGTGGATGTTGAGTAGACAGTACCGGAGTAGACACGCAGCTACCACGTAGCTACCCCGCAATTACCACGACGCCATTTTGAGAGTGGATGAAAATTTCATGAAATGAGGGCGCTATACACTTGGGCTCCGTTTAGTGTTTTTTGAACGTTTTTTAGGAAAATCGGGCATCATCAAAAACCCCCATATTCCCGCACTTGTAATAAAAAATGCAAATATATGCCAAAAATATAAAAAAAAACAAAATTGGCCATGAGATATACCGCGCGCGCTGAGAGCCGGTGTAACCACGTAGCTACTCCACGACAGTGCAGACAGCCGCTGTGTTTAACACTCCGTCTATGTCGGAAAAATACACGGAATCCTGGCCGGCGAGTGTACGTCTAGTGGGTAGGTAATCCATGTCTACTCGGTGGTAGCTGTGTGGTAACTACCATGAAGAAATTGGCCGTGTATGGTTCCTGAAAATTATTTGTACAGTGTCTAAAGGCTAGTGTAATATATACATTTAATGATCACGTATATCAGATTAAAGTGAAATTTTGGAAATAAGGTACATAGGCAATGTCTTTCCTATGGAACAAAGCAAATTGTAGCTTATAATCGAGTGGGCATCTTTAGAGGATAAGTTCTTACGTTCTGTGCAGGTATCCCCAGTCCATCCAGTAGCACATACACATCTGTAACCTGCAGGTAGAGTAGCATCAGCTATACACGCACCTTGATTAGCACACGGTGTTGTAGCACATATATCTTGAAGAAAATATAAACAGGCAACATAACTATTAAAAGCTCTTTTCCTTGCCTTTTCTGCATACAATACAACTATGTTCCAAGTGATTTCATAAGAATCTTTTTTTAAGAGTATCATGTGTTTTCTTTGTTTTTTGAAATAGTTACAGGGCAGGGTTTCTTTCAATATCTTCATTTACATTAGGATCTTCATAAAAGTACTCTTTTCCGTCTGTAGTAGACAGTGAAGTCATTAGCACATTTTGATTGTGGCTCCTTTATGCAAATTATGTATCATGCTGAACTTTGAAGACAACATGCACATGATTGAGAATTTCAAAGCTGCAACCTAACACATCCAGTCTATGTTCAACTCAAGAGAAACAAGTACGTGTGTGACTTCTTAATACTGTTATTTCAAATACTGGATCAAACTGTTTACCAGAGTGCAAAAGCACATCGATCAAAGTAGTTAACTTTGGCAACTATCAGTGATTTGCTCAACAGGGAAAAAGAAAATCGAAAAAAGTCAAAATCAGATTTTTGCTGTTTGTATCAATAGTACCCTAAACAATACCCATGCAAGTTATAGACCCCCCCCCTCCCCCCCCACAAAAAGGCAACCTAATAAGGACCCAAACAACTGAATTTTTAGTCATTAACTGTCCGTATGGACATTAATGACAACATAATTCAATAGAGATTCATATCTGTGGACGCTGCTGTTTTCTATCGATCAATTTTGCTTGAAGAAATAATATGAGAATTTACAAACCTTATTCGTCACTTTTAAAGCGATTCCTGCAAATGAGTCAAATAAAATTATGTTTTATAAAATCATTAACTGAGGCCTTGATTTCCTTGTCCAATTTGTTGGACTGAATGAAACATATGCATTTTCCTTCTTGAGAAGTGAAATGCCCCCAAATACAAATAACACCATAAAAGAGAAAGGGACCGTCCATCCCAGTGACCCCAAGGTCACACCCTGATGGGCCATTGTCATCATTAGCTCCGTTGTGGCCCAAGCCCACACGGCGCACGACGAACTATTTAGGTGGTGTGGGGCAGGGACGGATTGGGAAGGTCAACATTGGAAAGGAAATCAGGCCTCAGTTAAAGGATTTATAAAACATCATGTGTTTTTGACTAAAATCATAACATGAGCTGCTTCCTTTACACCAATGTGAGGAGACATAGCATAACAATCGGAATGAATATTTTCAATCAACCCAGCCTAGCTCCACTAGGCGGAGGTGGCACATAAAGTTTCTGAGCGTGGCTCCAACGGAGGCAGCCAAAGGCGTGGCGGAGAACACCAAAACCATAAGAACATGTGATGGACATCAGGGATGCACATCATAAACGTTGAACACATAAGATGCGCACCTAAACAGGCGGAATACTACGGCGCGAGGTCACTGGTCGGCAACTTAGGTCTGGGAGTTGGTTTGGTAGATTTAGTTTGTTTCGCAGAAGAGCCCTGCAACGCTTTCTTGTGGCGTTTCCATTTCTGTAGTACACAGAAGAAAAAACGGTGTGGGAAGCCTCCACGACCACTGGATTGGCAAATTTATGACATTGAGATTCGCGAACCCGGTTGCCTTATATTTATTTAGTTTTGTTTGTGGTAGGTGGTAGGCCCAAGAGGAAGTGATATTACGAACAGGAATGAGCCCGGGCCCGTGAGGGACCGCAACCGCACCGGAACAGTGATAAAGCGGAAAGCCATATGGCTAGCATCGTCTTTGACGCGGGACCGTGAGGGGCCATGCCTGAGTGAAAAACAACCCGTCGTTCGCACCTCGGAGAGAAGCGGTTTGGGCGCTTATAGTACTCCAGAGCCCAAACAGGACACCACAGGCGAGGTCCTCCCGCACCGAGCGAAAATCGTTGCCGATCGGGGTAGGGATGTGGTGGTGCCTAAAGGAAGCTGTCTCGTTTTTGGCCAGAAAATCCGGCTGAGAAACAACAACCCTGTCCCGGGGAGAACTCTGACATTGAGAATGACGATGTTTTAATCTCACAGAGCATCCGTCTCGGAGCAAAGTGGACCAGGAAGGAACTGTCTTGAGAGTGACCATGCTTAAACGAAGCCTCACTCAGCGGTTTCAAACGGCGGCTTAGTAAAGTAGTCCAAGACGGTAGTAAGGTCCCAAGGGGGGACCACCTTCCTGGTCGGGGTCGAGTGTTGTAATACCCTCCAGATGGAGACGGATTGACCCATCATCGTTGATGGTAGACTTTCCGCAAACCCTCTTGGATAGCAGGATGGCGGCCTGATAACTTTTGACGGTACTAGTCTCCAGTCCGCTATCGAAGCGTCGGTGAGGAAAGTCCGCGATATCGGTTACAGTAGCTCGAGTCGGAGAGACTTCTCGTCACTCACAACACCGGACGTAGGGTCCAAGAAGGGGATGCTTCATGTAGAGTCATCGGGATCTCCTTCCTTCCGGCGGTATGCAAGCGAGGCAGCCCTCTGCGAAAAAGCCAGATCCTCGGCAGCGTTGCCGGTAAGGGCCATGCAGTCAACGCTAGCATAGTTCTATCAGACCTAGACTGCGCCAGTTCCCTCCGTCCGGAAGTGATATAAGATCCGGACGGATTGGTAGTCGTCGCCTGCGGGAGCCAACAGACGATCTTACCATTGGCGGAAAACGCACAAAGTGTTTCGGCCAGAGGGGAGCGATGAGACGGAGGACCCGGCAACCTCCCGCCCGATAGATCTATCGACCCACCACCTCAACAAGCCCGTGGAACAGCCACAAAACCCAGGCGCAACTTCGGACGCCCAACCCCGCACGGACACAAACCAACCAAAGAAACCCCAACGCACTCCAAAGCCAGAAAACAGTACCCCGACCAGTCTATCGACAGGACGTCGACTGCAAACGCTCCCGGGTCGTGAGTCCGGGAGCAACAGGGAGGGTGGGGACTCAGCTGAGAAGCGAACAGGTCGACCTCTGCCGAGTTCGATCTCTCGAAGATCGCCGAGCTACTTGCCGGGTAGCTATCCACTCCGAGGACGTTCGTCCTGCCGCGAGACACAATGTCGGTCTAGGAAGTTGACGGCGCCCTCGGAATGTGGACGACGGACATGATGTGGCCCTGTCTCGCACCACTTGATGACCGCATGGCAGCGCGAAAGGGTCCGGGATCGAGCCCGCCGCGGTTGATATAGTGCCACGCCACCGTGGAAATTGTCCGTTGGACCAGGAATGGTGTTGGTTCCCATCGTCTCGACAGTGGGCGAGAGTTTCTCGACTGCCCACAATTTTGAGCGAGTGACATGGCGTGTGCCGCGGTCTGGGGACCCACGTCCCGAGACAATAAGGTCATAGGGTAAATCCCCCCAACCCAACTTCGATGCGTCCGTCGTGATTACTGTTTCGACTGGAGGCGGGGAAAAGAAATCCCCTGGGTCAGGTTGTGGCGAGATGGACCCCCACCGTGCCAGGTGCTCCCGGATCCGAGTTGACGGGGATCAAACGGGAGTCTGGGTGCCGATAGGACTGTATGCGCCCGAGGTGCAGTTGAAGCATCCTCTGTTGAGGCGACAATACGGGACAAGATTGACGAGACTGGCCAGCAGGCCTAGAAGGCGTAGCCAGTATCGAGGGGGGCCTGATTGGTTTGGCCATGGAGGTCGCGGTTTCGCAATGCCAACCTCCAACCGCTCGGCCGACGGTTCTGCAATGAGGGAAAGCAAATTGCAGCCGTTGCACCAGATACCTCAAGGTTCATGGAGGGGTCAAGATGGACTTCTCGAAATGACGATAAAAGCCCAGCTCTGCACGACCTGGATTGTTCGACGGACCACTCGGCGTCGCCGAAGCCAGCGACGGACCGTAGATCATGCAGTCATCCAGGTACATGCGGAGGTTGACCCCCTGCCGCCTGAGAAGGACACTTCGGGTCACAAAAGTGAAAAACCCTGGGGGAAGTGGAAAGTCTGAAGGGAGACATAGTCCACTCGTACGACTGGCCTGGATTTGAATCCTGAGCCAGCGACGGTCGGATTTGTGAACTGGGATGTGTAGGTAGGCGTCTTTAAGATCCAAAGAAGACGCCCAGCTCCCTTCAGGGACAGCGCAGAACCGACGCGAGAGTTTCAACCTGAACCTTTGGGCTTGATGAAATTGTTCAGCGGCTTAGGTCCGGATGGGAGCCAGTCTTCTGTCTTCTCGGAGTCAAGAAGAAGGTCGACCAGAACCAATGCGTGATGGGGGGGTCGGACCGGGGAGACAGCGCCTTCGCCCAGTAGCGCCGAGAACCTCCGGGAGAAGGACTTGGTCCTTCGGCGGCCCTGGAAGCGGGGTTAGGTCTCGGCCGCGAAGTCGGAAGGGGGGGTACCGCAAGAAACCTGATTGGTACCCCGTTCCACAACGCTCAGAACGCAAGGTGCGGGAGAGATGGCTGACCATTCCCGCACAAAGAGAGAATAAGCGCCTGCCACCACCGGAAGTGGAGGGACTCCCTCCCAAGGGAGGGACTCCGCGGCCGCAGTGCTCAGACTTAGACATATCTCGTTCCCAGGAGCCTTGACTTTTGGAGGGGGGCGAGTATTCGGCCTGGCCCCAGACTTCTGGGTAGAAGTGGCCGGGGCTGCGGGCCTCTTGGGTGGCTGAAGGTGGTGCCGGCTCGCCTGCTTGGCGGCACGACCAGCAGAAGAAGAGCGAGAACGCTTTGACTTCTTCTTTTGGCCGAAGATTCTCGGAGGAGATCTAATTGCATGGCCTCCTTGCAGAGCATGCTCGGACTCGGACCGTTCCGGCTGAGGCAAGCAGGGAGTCCCCGAATGTCCTCCGAAGAGAATTTCCCGGGTCTCCGGGCTGTCTTGAGACCTCCGAAGCGAGGTCGGAGCTCAGGGAACGGAAGTGAGTAGGTGCAGGCCACCGTTCTAGCGCCGAGGAAAGCTCAGGCGACCGTGCCAAAAAAAGGCCAGTGAAACCCTGTATGCCTAGTCAATAGCGAAGTCCAGTGGGGGACCGTAAGGCATACAGAGGTCTCGGGAAGCAACTCCATCTCGCCCAACGAGGACGCTGAGGTCGGAGGCGAGTTACCATGGGAAGACCGAGCGCGTAACGTAACACCTGACAGGTCCAGCTGTCAAATGATAATCCCAGTAAGGGAGAGTAGCCAGTTGGGGCTGCCTTACCCGAAGGTATCTTGGCCGCAAGTCGGGGTCCATGGACTGGAGTCCGCAAGAAGGAATCGAAATCCTTCTCTGAAGTCCGCAGGGACTTGGTGAAAGGGTTTCACCGAAAAACCCGCAGTCTTCTGCGGCACTTCACTGGACTACTTCCAGAGCAGACCAAAATCGATGAAAGGTACACGCTTGAAACAGTTTGGGTGGAAGTAACGAGAAGCGAGATCATCTGTCCAACTCCGAATAACTGCTCCGGAGAGCAAGGCAAGCCGAGCTTGTCGGCACGCACTGCGGAGCAGGGGCAGGAGTGCCAGCAAGGGGAGAGAGTCCACCTCATCCTGCTCCGGAGCGACTTCAGATTGACGAGGTCGGAGGTTCATCACGCGGGGTGAGATGCTCCGAGCCGGAGTACTCCCTCATGGCGCTGCTCTTCCAGAAAACGTCGGGAAGTCTGCGGCTGGTAGAGTCCTGAGAGGACGGCACAGCCGAATGAGCAGGAAGAGGGGAGGGGTCAGGGAGCCACCTGGGAGGCAAACAACAAGACTCCAGCAGGGGACGGAGAACACTGGGCATGACTGGACAGCTGGGCCTGTAAAGCCCGGCTGAACACAGCCTGACCCCGACGGGAGTACTGGCCGAGAAGGCGTGGGGAATACTCCCCAAGTCCAGGTACGCTAGCCGGTGGGCAGTGGACGGGTACACCGCCGTGCCCCGGACCGGTACAAGGCTGACCACCGCAGGATTGCCACCCCGACCAAGAGGGTGGCAATATGCTGCAGTAGCGGGGCGAGGAACACGCTCGAAAGCGAGTATCGCCACCTCAAACAGCACATGGTACCAAGCTGAGAAGCCGATAGGAGGAGGGCGCGGGTGTTGCAAGGGCCTGGTGGGGCCCCCGCAAGACGGAAGGACCCGGTGAACACCATACAAGACTGATCCACCCAGCAGTCAAGCCCGGTGGGGTGGGTAGGCAACGTACGGGGGGCGCAGCACACGCCTGTGACAGTGAGTCTAATGCTGCCCCGCCCGCCGGTCTTACGAAGCCCTCTCAGTAGCAATCCTTTCTGATCGGCGGTCTGGTAGTGTGTGTGCCCTTTGTCATGAGCCGCGACGGCGGATGGGCCGCACCTCACTAGTGTGTACCCCGCCACAGCATGCGGATCTCTTCTTCCTACCATAGAGAATTGGTAGGGTCTACCCCCCGAACCTGTTTCCCTACCCGGAAGGTGTACGATGAGAGGCAAGCTGACAGGGGTCAGATGGGGCGCAACGGGGCCCCACCCTGGCGGACGCCCACCACACCACACAGGACTGGTGGGGACCCGTGCAACTGGTAGCTATGGCATAGGTACCAGCTGGGGTTGGGCATCGAAGGACTGAGGAAGGCTTAGTCGATGGAGGTCTGGTTGAGCTGGGGATGACCCCCGGCGGGTAGCCGTGAAAGGTGACCACCACGTAGCTGGTAACCCGGGTTCTACCGCCAGCAAGTACCCGGTTTGGTGACAGCTACCGTAGTCGCTGTCGGGGCGCCCGAAGACACGGGAACAAACGACTACGTTAGGACGACCACTGCGGCGATGGATGGCCCATGCTACGGGGCGTCACATCCCACTACCACCACCGGAATGTTCAGCCGACGCCGAAAACCCCTTGGGTATTGGCAGGTGAACCGCCAGCTAGCCTGCACCGGTAAAGGCCCCGAGAGCTAAACCAGGAGGGCCACGGGCAAAGACCTCGTGCCGTGACGGGCGAACTCCCACGGGAGACGACCGAGAAACACGAGTGCCCCAAAGCAAACCGAGATAATGTACAACGTAGGGAGCTACTAGGAGCAGACCGGAGGTGTGCCGAGAAGACCCTGGACCGGAGACCGAGAGAACACCCAGCCTTTCATAAGCGACGGAAGAGAAGAAAACCACGCTACAATGGTCGCCCCCACTTGAGAATCAGGTATCCAATGCAGAGACATGCACAGGTCGGCTGCCGAGGAGCATTGCGATGGATAACGCAAAAAAGAGGAGGGAGTCAAGTCAAAAGAATGAAATGAAGGTGGGAACGTGGGACACGTGCGATAATGCGAACGACAGCATTAAAGGTGGGTGAAGGGGTGGGGGGGTGCGACGGGGGGGGTGGGTGGAGCGTGGTGAAGGCGGACGCCAGATGGCACGCGTTGTCCCGACAAGACACGAAAAATTTAATAAGTGCCTGGCGGGAACTCCCCCCGACACGTCCCTAAGGGGATCCTCCACCTTCTGGTAACGAGTCACAAAACGGTTAAAGAAAATGTTTTCAAATAAGAAGTCAGTTTCAACATATTTTATTAAATACACAACACGCATGATATTAAAGTAAATTACACATCACCCATTATGAGAATGTTTTATTGATAGTAGAAGAATAGAAACCACAACGAATCATGAATCAGGCTCAAACAAAGCAAGGGCATCCAAATCATGCAAAACAACGTGCGGGCATGGCGGGCCTTTGTTACATTTTTCCCGCACAATAAATAATACACATGACAGCTGGCGGGTAAAAACAAAGGATACAACACAAGAAGCTCTCCGTTGGAGGTATAAATCCACACGTATTATGCCGTCCCGTCAAAGAGTGACACCTATCCTAGTATAATAATTCTTATATATCCAAGTAGTGTGGTAGTAGTAAGTTTAGGAGTATTCCGCAAGAGAGGAGACGACACGTTCTTATATCAATATAATCTCAAGTTTTGGCAGTAGAAATGGAAAGCCGCATTGGGACACGTCCGTTGCTAGCTGGCCAAAACGGGGAAACATGAGGAGGGAGGAGGAGCCAATGGCGACAGGGTGTCTCAGGGTTGGTGTGAACCTGGGGGTCACTGGGAGGGAAGGTCATTTTCTTCTTAGGGGCAGGGTGTGTTATGTTATTTTGGGGCATTTCTCCCTCTCAAGAAGGAAAAAATGCTATGTTTCAGTCAAACATTGGTGTAAAGGAGGAGGAACTTGGAAATTAGCTCAGTGTTTTTGATTTTAAGTCTTTTGACTCTCTCGGATATTGAATCACGAGTCACGATTTTTAAAGCAGGAGTTTTTTCTGTTGGGGAAGGAAAAGCCCAACACAATAAAGTGCAACTCTGGACCCCACCCAAAAAAATAAGGTTTATTTCAATCCAAAATAATGTAAAACCACGAAACATGGACTACTGTTGTTCTAACCTCTTCACATCCTTGCATATGGTGCCCCAATTTTCGAGGTTGGAGCCTCACACTGGCAATTGGGAAATATATATATAAACTATATGATACTGAGGGTTACTAATCATGTATTCACCTCTACATAGCATAGAAGAAAATCAACTGTTTGGTAATAACAGCATTCCATATGGCACCCTCCCCTATGAATTCTGCAGCCTTTGAGGAATGATGAAACATGGCCTCTCCATATCATTGCAGAATGGCGAGGGAGGCGGGAGGTGGGGAGGACATATGGAACCTTGCCCGTGGAAACTGAATGTAGCCATTCAAAGTGCTGCCAGTTTAGAGGCTTCTAGCAATTAGGCCCGCCCCTGAACTAATGAATAGAACTTGGCAGATGTAGACACTCTACAACTCACTCGGGTTTGTTGTGGGAAGATCATAAGGTCCCCTAGAGGAATCCTACCCGTGGTTGTCACAACAGTTTGGGAAACCAACTGTGTACGTGTTCCAGGTCGAGATTCTCAACACGATAGTGTTTGGGCCATCTCGGGCTGTGGGACTATCTAGTTTGGGGTTTGCATGGGTCCAGTAATGGTTTTAGACGATTCTTTGAGCCTCTAGGGATGGCCCTGCCTGTAAGACACTCAGGGTTTGGGGTCATGTCACAAGGATATGCATAGTTTTGCCGGGAGGCAGGGTGTAAGACGCTGGAAAAAAAAAAAAATAAAAAAAACATCAATTAATTGTTAGATTTCGAGGAAGCATACTATTTTAGCCAAACAATTCTACACTAAACTAGTTAATAGTAATGGGAATTGGATGTAAAGAAAAAACTGTGGTTAATTAGGACCTTGACTGAACCTGAGTATTAGTTGTCCCGTCTCCCCCAATTGGCATCGTTTTTTTCTGAAAAATCCACAAATATGTCTGGCAATATATCTCAAATTCGTATGTAAAGTAATGCCATTTAGTAGTCCAGATTTACACGTAATAGTGATTTGAATATTAATAAAAAATTCACGACTCGCAGATCTATTGCTATCCCAGACCTGGGGACTGGTCTATTTGGCCATCAGCTACAGAAGTTACTACAGAAACTTTCAAATTTAACCTGTATGAACTCTTTACTTCAAAAAAAACCTTTAATATTGCAGTTGCAATATTTTTAGTACAAACTCATATCAAATAATATTATTTTAAACAAAAAGAAAAAACCTAAAAAATTAAAAGTTCAATTTTTTAAAAATGAGAATGTTCTTAAGATCTTTTGCCTTAGTTGTATTGAGTGGTTCATTGACAGCCGTTAGCACATGTCATGTGAATACATTGACTTGATCGGTCCAAAAACACCCCATTTACACAAGGGTAGGTACACAGTCATGAGTTCTGGACACCAAGTAGGACGGCACTATGCTATATCGTAAAACTGCTGGATGATTGGTTACAAGGTAAGGAATGAAGTGCAAAGTTGCAATACGACTATAGAAGTAAGATAGGATTCTTGTTTTTTGCACCAGCATCCAGTACTGAAAATTTGGATGGCCCTATCCAATATGCTATATTATGCATCTGGGGTGCAATATGCCAGTCGAGTAGCGCGTACCGCCAACACTGCACAATACGCATAAACAATTGGGCAACTGCTTAAGCAAATAATCTCTTTTATTAGTGTTGTAGTCATTTCAAAACTAGTTTTGTCAAAAATAAAAAAAATAAAAATAATAATAATAAGATTGGATGGCTTTCGGTGTGATACAGAAAATTAGCCCTCGTCGTCAGACTAGCCTGATATTGTCTAGCTCGGCCGATATTTCTGTTATCACCTAAGCCACAATATTATATAATTATTCCAGTACAGTTTATTCGTGCTTGAGTAGCAATTCCAAACTAGAACTGCCAGCCAAACTTCCCTTATATCAGTGAGGACACTCGGAGCTCCCGTATTTTGAAAAGACTCGGATCTCGGGGCCAACCGGGACCTTGGGAACACGGGACTGTAGTCGCTGGGCGGGCCTCGGCGCCGCAGCCTCTTAAACACTGTTAATTTTTTTTGCATATCAAACTTCCTTGCGGCGGATTTTTGAACTGCCCAAACTGGCAGGTGTTGAGCTCAAAACTCAGAACAAGAAAAGTCCTCCTTGTAAAATTTGACACGTACGATACCCACGATCAAGATGAAAATAATAACCCGTTGTTTAAGGTTCCTGCCACGTAAGGGATTCTATCGAAGTTCTGCCTTCTCCAACCACACTTATCGAATCAATTCAATTATGTACGTTCGGTTAATGCTAGTTTATTGATGGATCCAGAAAATCAAATCTTCATTTCGCCAAATAATATTATCAAATTTTAGACCGATGTGTGTATGTGTTGTGCGGCGTGCGGACTTCCAGGTTGCAAAATTATGCCGTTTGGGTGACATTTTAGGCAAACCTGAACAGACAACCGAAGCAGGCCATTTGTCGATTTTATTTCCATGTTTTGAATTGTGCAACTTGTTATCATCAATATTGCCATCATAGAAGATTTACTTAGAACAAATGTCAGTCTGTCCGTGGAATCAGGGTGGTTCCAAGACCATAAGGAACTGCCGTCAAAAAAAACACAAAGCCAAATGCCATTTGCAATATAACAATAACGGAAGTCTGGAAATGCAACATTATCTCTCTGAAGGTTGCTTGGTTATTAAAACATTTCCCCCCATGTTCAAGAGGGTAAGTGTCACTGTATCACAGAAGGTAACAACTTTTAATACCAGGCAGTTTCAGTTTATTCTATCAAGGAGTGGGACTCGAGCAATTGGAGACTAGACCGCGTCACTGGCGACGGACTACTCGCAGGAGAGGGCTCACTACAACAATGCTAAATATAAATTGACAAATCATAAAGGGATCATGCTAGACTGCGTGCAATGTCTAACACTGGTTGCAAGTTTTTTATGTATTTCCTTGTTTTTAAGCTCTCTATGTTGACTGTAATAGTTTTCTAATTCCTGCCCTTTGGCTGGGGAGTCTAACAAAATTGTGAAATTTGGGGCAAATATTACAAAATGGTGTGCCTTAGGCACAGTAAAGCAATTTGGAATTTTGCTGATGGAAGGGGTGTCATTATTCTAGAACATTATTTAGTGACGTTTTATGCAAAAAACATTTGTTTTCAAACTGCACAGACACCTACGGGGATCTGATGAAGTGAGCCTCCTGTGAGGAAAGTGATGTTCCTACCTTTGGTATGAGTTAGATGAAGTAGTAATATGAAGTAGTTAATGGGTTGGTTAATCGCATCAACCCAATGATAATCGATATAACTATCAATTATCAAGGTCAGCCAAGGCCAATGTGTCACAAATACTATATAACTTGGAAAAAACACGAGGGTGTGGCAAATTATTGATTTGATAAAGCAAAGGAAGAGGTGGGCTGTTACAACCCCTTTTGTACCGATTTATTTTAAATTAAATCTTTGGTGATTTACACATTCAAAAACAATCGTTCTGAACAGAAAGAGAAATGAACTATTAAACTGATTTTTTAAAGGCACTTCAGTGATTGCTAAATCACAAAAATCAAAAAACAAACAAAAATCATCAAAAACAGATTTTTGCATGTCTACACCAAGTTACAGGCATCCTCACATACCCTATAATGATAAGACCAGAAGCAGCCTAATAAGGCCCAAAACGGATTAGTCATTACTGTCGGTACGGCCACTTGAAAACATGCCATGAATGGAGAATCGTATCTTGGAACATGGCGTTTTCTCCTTTTTCTGTCAATTCTTCAGTTGGAAAAAAGTAAATTATGACATTATCAGATGTATCCTTCACTTTTTAAACTATTCTGCAAAGTTGAAATATTTTCAAATCATGTAGTGTCTGTATCTGAACAAGGTTGTATTGAATGCCCCAACGATGTACCATACAACCCTTATACTCATCATCAATTATGTTTATGCAGTATTAAATTAGTGCTTACAATTGTACAATGAATGAGAGCGTGGCAAAAACGGGGGGGGGGGGAGAAGAAACAGTAATACTTAATTGGGATTTGAACCAGGGCCATCTGAGAACAGTTGTGTAATCTGCAATCTGAACTAACCTGTTCAAGATAAACGTTCAGAAGCGCACTGCTGTAAATTCCACTGCGGCTTCAATTAAACTCTATCAAATGTTATCACCAGATAAAATTTCCCCTGTTAAGATGAGGTGATTGTAACAGTTAAAGCTGCTTAATTGGGATCCTCTTAATAGGGATTTCTGTTAATTGCCACAATGTTTTAGGATATCATGTATACCAACACTGGTTATATGCTCCTTTATTAGGGCATTAGTTTAATTGGATGATTTTACTGCTTTGAAATAAATAAAACATCATTTGAATGAATAAATCAATACAAAAATAACAGTCCCTCCAATTGAATGAAAACCCTACATACATAATAAAAAGTTTATGGATCAAAAACATGATGCAATCAATAACACATGTGATCAACAAAAGTTGTAAATGCTGGCATCTGCTGGTTAGTTTGTTTTATTCATGCTCTGATAAGTGTTGAAGATGTGATATCCATTGATTGTCTCAAACAAGGGTAGTGGCAAAAAACCACTGCACTTGTCAGGCACAATCGAATGAGAAATGGCAAAACAAGCACAGGGCACTGATACAGGGGTTCCTAACTCTATGACGTGTACAAAAAATGCATGATGGCATTTGAAGGCGTGCTTAAGCATTTCACAAAATTGCTTCACTTTTTAATGTTTGACCCCTGTGTATCTTTTGTGACCCCCTATCTCGCTTAAACTACCCCTTGGGTATTGCACAGTACCCCGCGCTAGCCTGCACCGTAAAAGCCCGAGAGCTAAACCAGGCTAGCCAGCGGCCGGTATCCCGGTGCGTGCTTGATGGGCGAACTCCCCGGAGAACGCCCGATAAACACGCTTGCAAGCAACCGAAGCTACTTCACCTTCGGGAGCTCCCAGAGCAGGCCGGAGCTGCCTGGGAAGATCCCTGGACCGGAGCCCGAGAACCCCCCTTTTCCGCGAAACGGAGAGAACCACCGCTCAATGGTCGCCAGTGAAGCATCAGTTAGCCAAATGCAGAAAGACATGCACCGGTCGGTGTGGGAGCATTGCCGGTGTTAAACGCAAAGAGGATGGGGATCACGATGAAGAAGGTGGGCCACCGGGCGCTTTAAGCGACGACATACACGGGTACGCAGTCAGATGGCTAACCGCGTTCCGAAACAGACAAGAAAAATTTAAAACGTGGCCGTGGAGGGACTCCCGACCTTAAACAGGGACTAAAAAACCGTCTCGGTAACTGAGTCCACCAACGGTTAAAGAAAATTTTTTCTAAGTCAGTTTCAACACAACTATTTTATTATACACACAAGCATATATAAAATAAATTACACACTCACCCGCTATAGAACTTTTTTTATTGATATAGAAACACAAAGAACAGAACAGGCTCACACAGCAGGGGAGGATGGGAGGCGAGGAGGGGGATGAGGGGGGAAGCACCAAGCACGCATACACGTGCGTCAATGGCGCTTTTTTTACCTTTTCCCGCCCAATATCACATTACCGCATGGCGGTAAAAAAGGATACAACACAAAAGGCTCTCTCGGAGGTATAATCCAGTGTATTATGCGTCCAATAGCGTTCTTATTCCTTCGTATAATAATCCTTATATATCCAATGTAGTGTTGGTTAGTAATAGGAGTATTCCGCAAGAGAAGACAACAGTCTTAATATCAATATAATCTTCAAGTTTGGCAGTAGTAAATGGAGGCCGCTATTGGACACGGCTTTTGCTGGCTGGCCAAAACGGAACTGAGTAGGAGCAATGGCCGACAGGGTGTGACCTGGGTCACTGGGAGGACTGGTCCATTTCTCTTTTAGGGTGTTATTTGTATTTTTTGGGGGCCTTTCACTTCTCAGAAGGAACATGCATATGTTTTCAGTCAACATTGGAAAAGGAATTAGCTCGTGTGTATGATTTAAGTTATTTTGAACATCTCTCGGATGAAATCACTGCATTCAACTGATTTAAAGCAGGAGTGGTTTTTGGGGGGAAGAAAAGCCCACACAATAAAGTGCACCTCTGCCCCAACCCCTCCCCCCCCCCCGCCAAAATAAGGTTTATTTCAATCCAAAAATAATGTAAAAAAAAACCACGAACCTGGACTAATTTGATCCACCATATTCACATCTTGCATGGGTGCAAGTTCTAGGGGGAGCCTCAAAACTGCATTGGGAAGAAATGAGGGTGTTACATAATCCTGTATTCCACCTCTTACATAGCATAGAGAAAATCAACCTGTTGTGAATGGACAAGAATTCCCTATGCCCCCCATCCCTATGAATTCTGCAGCCTGACGGAATAACCATGGCAATAAATTTGCAGAATTCGAAGGGATGGACATATGGAACACTTTCTTTCCGTGGAAATGAATGTAGCCATTCATATTGCTTCCATTAGAGGCTCTCTAAACAAATGTAAAACTCTGAAAATCGAATAGAACTGGCAATTGTAGGACACGCTACAAAC
>JAMKCH010023052.1:0-20365 GCA_023653785.1 Ophioderma brevispina
AAAAGATAAGAACATGATGTGATTTCTTGCCTTTGAGTATTGCTCCATCAAGGCTCTAGTAGTGCAAAAGTGTTATGGTGCATTATAATTATTTTAGAGCCTGGGCCGCGACTTTTTCCCATTGACAGTTCCCAAAAAAAAAGGGGCGTCGGACGGCGGAGCCTGGTCAATTTTTTTCGGAAAGCTTATTTTACACGAGCTTCTATTTCATGAGAAGTCATAGGGGGCTCTGTTTTCAAGTATGAGGCCTTAAAGTTGCTTTTACTTCAGAAATCTTCAGGAAATTTATTTTGTTTTTAATTCTCCATATGGACTTAGTTCCGAATGACAGTTCCCAAAAAGGGGCTGTCAGAGGAGGAAACACTGTTAATTTTTTTTCGGAAAGCTTTATTTTAAAGAGTCTAATCTCATGATGCAGTTCATAAGTATGTAGGTGACTCTGTTTTCAAGTTATGAACCTTCAAAGTTGACTTTTACTTCAGCCTTTTCTGTATTTTGAAAAAAAATCCAAATCCTAATGACAGTTCATTAAATGGGGGAAGCTTTCAATTATCTTTAAGACAAAACAAAATCATGGGCTGATTTCCTCTTGAGGACCTACATTAGTGTTACAATGTTTTTTTTTTTCTGAACGCTCGCTAAAAAATCTCCCTGATTCTAATCAAAATCTCCCTGATTCCAAGATCAAATCTCCCTGATTCCAAGATCTTAAGGTTGGCAGCTCTGCAATACTTCTGTGTTTTTTTTTGGGTTTTTTTTTTTTTTTGAGGATTTGTTGGAGCAAAAGATAATGACGATGCACTTCTATGCCAATCCACCAGTTTTCGTCGGTGGACCTAGACGTTGGCAACCATGGCCACCAATAGCTCTCCGGAGCTGAATGCCCTGTAGGTAGATCTTTTTCTTCTACCAGGTAACACACCCCCTCATCAGATTTCCTTAGAAACTGATGGGGTGATGGTTTAGATGCCGCCAACCAATCGGCCCTGGGACAGGTAGTACGTGTTACCAGGATACCTAGTAGCAGGCAATCAAGGAAACTGACCAGGACTAGAATTCCAAATTTGTTGAGCATAAAAAGTACAATCCAGCAGCTAGATTTCATCAGCTGGCAAGAGTCCATATGTACCCCTATTCAAAATTCTACAAAGTAACAAATTTGTTTTTATTTTGGCTTAGGGTTAGGGTATTTGTTAGTGTAAGGCCATAAAATAAACAGAATTGTGTCCTGTACAATTTTAAGGTGGGTACATATGAACTCCGATCAGCTATTCTTTACCACAGGATTGGAACACTCAGCAGATGCGGACTTGAGTTCATCCGATGAAAGCTACCATCGACCCAACCGACATCACGGAAGGGCATCAAGGTCAAGGGTAAAGGTCCTCGCCTTCGGCTGGACAAGAGGCGATTGCAAAAGCTATGGAAGAGAAGAATAGGCCGCAGGGGGGGGGGGTGGGGGTGGGGCGGGTGGGGGGGGTGGGGGTGGGGTGGGGGGGGGGGGGGGGTGTGGGGGGGGGGGGGGGGGGGGGGGGGGGGGGGCGGGGGGGGGGGGCGGGGGGGGGCCCCACCACACCCCCCACACAGCAACAACTGAGTAAGTGATGGTATTTAACGAGGGAACACTCACGATTTTCCAAAATTGATATTTTTGCATGGTTGAATTCTTTTATATACAAAAGCTCTCACCCGAAATGATTAAGACCCAAAATCAGCTTCATTATGGGTAAACAAACGATTTTTAAATATGTCGCCGGGAGATTTATTCAGCGACGACGGAAATGGCGTTAACACAGAAAACAACATGCCAGAGCTTGATTCTCATGGCATGAACCTGTGAAAATGTGCCAGTGCCGCTTTGAAGGATGCAACGAGAGATTTTGAGCGCACCGCAAATATTGTGTCATATAGTAATTTCAAGTTAGATTAGACACTCAATAGATTTATTACCTTGTATTGGCTACAGAAATGTCTTAAAAGAAAGAAAGAATGCTTTGATTTGCTTATATTTCAATATAAACCATTGGCGGAATTTGATTGCTCTATACAAAATTAGCAAATTTCACAATTTTTGTACCAAAGAACTTCTCAGTTAGTCCTTTCAGATGGATATTTTTGCTGGAAAGCTTTTACATATGGGCAAAAATCAGCACTTTCGATTTTTTTTAGGGACCCTGATATCTGAAATCTCTGTTGCACTTTTAATGAGTCCTGACAGACTGAAAGGTATGTGTCATTTTGAGCCAGTCAAAGCACTGTATGAATGTGGTAATGCTGAACAAGATTGACCTGAAAAAGGCCCGAACCAGTGGGGGGAAGACACCCCCATTCCACAAACTCCCCCTTAGATGCAGCGAGACTTTCCTCACTTTGCACAGTGTGGCCCCAAGGTCGACCCTCGGTCGGGCTGAGATTTCATGCTTTTGGTTTCCAGTCCGTACTCGGCTTGAAGGGTTTCTCCGGGTACTCGGTTTCCTCCTGCTTCTAAACTGGGCTTTCCTCTTATTGGTACATGATAAGTACATGATAATAAAGTGAATTTATAAACAGGTAGTGGTCTTTCCATTTGTGTACACGTCCCAGCACTAGTCCATTCATGAAGTATAACCTGGTTTCAGCCAGGTATAAAGTTACTCCTTCTGGGAATATCATCAAGGCATAAAAAAAGTGTTGTTGGCGGAAACCGACCGACCATTAAAAAAAACCTTGCCGACTCAAAAGTTGTTGAGGGGAATTAGCACAACATAAAAAAATGTTCTGCTGACCGACCCATTTTGCATCACAATAAAAATAAAATAGTTTTTTCTTACCAACACAAAGACGAAAAATTACAAAACCAAGACAACAAAGCAGTAAATGAAGATCTTTGCTATGTTATTGAAAACGCTTTAAAGGGGGATGGCCGATTAAGAATATGAAGTTTTCATCTTGATAGATTGGCTTCACTCCAAAACCCCATATGTGAAGTTTCGTGCGATATTCAATCCTTTTGATCGAGAGACAAAAAACATGATTGTAAGCCCATAGGTACTGTGTAAAATTAATATTGGTCGACAAATGGGACACATTTTCGCTCATAACTTCCCAAACCAAACATCCTTTTCTTCTGATATTTCACCCCAGGTAAATGAGAAAAATAGGAGCTTTGTTACCAACATATTGACCACTTCCGGTTAAAATCTAGGGCTTCTGGGACGAGGCTATTAGCGATCGGGCCATGGTACCCAAGATTTATTTTTAAAAAACACTGTATTCATTTTAGAGTAACACATTGAGAAGATCTAAAAAATTTGTTTTTAAAATATGACCGACCGACTGACCCTGTATTTTCTCCGTTTACGGGCAACACATATTTTTTGGAGGCCACCAAATTTGTATTTCTCCAATACAGCACAACCCATTGTTCCAGTTAATACATGTCTATAGTAAAGGAGATGGAGGCGTATAGAGAACAGGACTCAGAAACAGAGATGTCATATCACCTATTAGCTCAACGGAACATGATGTAGATAGCTATACATCAAAGAGTGGTAAGGAGTAATATCGGCCCCGCGCGCCCACGCCCCGCGCCGGGGGCGGCCCCAGGCCGCTTCAGTAGTGGACGTGATTAGACATTTTGGCCTTTTTTGAGAAATTTGGCGTAAATGTTTATTTGTTTTATGCTACTCTCAAAATTCACCTGATTTCAAACCTTAAAGTGACTTGATAGCTTAATAACATATTTAATTAACTAATTATGATTTGAATTGGCAACACTGACCCTTGCTCGTGTAAATGTGGGTGGAAAAAACAAGCGCCGGGGAAATTTCGATCGTTTTTTTAAACGATTATGAACTTATATTTTAACAGAAATGTGACTATGAGATTACGGTAGTAACAAGGACTTAGATATAATCACCATAAATGCCCAATAGAGTCTACGAAGGAAGAGAAAAAAGGTACACTTTTTTGTAATTCAAGAGTCGTCACCGGAAAATCATGGCGGCCGTGTAGCTCGGAAGCTGAGTATGTCGAATTTTGAACCTGTGAACTGAACTAAAATCCCACGAAACGATGGCTGGCGCAGTATCAGGTATGACGGTAGACCAAAGCTGGACTTATTATTATAAACATTAACGCGTTGAGGACAAATTGGACTAGTACAGAAGAAAGGTGACAGAAACACACAGAAATAAATCATTAGGAGATTCAAATTTGCAGACACACAGCACAATTTAGACCTCTCAAACTAAATGTTATGAATTTACCTTCGAGAGAAGATGATAACACACGTGTGAACGTCCTTGAAGATCAAGCAAATAGACTAATAAGAAAATAATATAGTTATCACAATATGGTCCGAGGACGCAGAGGAAGTGGTGTGTCGTATTGCATAAACTTTGTGAAAGATTTTTTGGGTTCATCAGATGGAAATAGAGGTGGCAGATAACGGGATATAGATCGGGCCCACCGTTCACCAACAGGCCCCCCAAGACAAGGTCGTACGCGTCCCCAATTCACCGTTCGTTTTCTTAAGAATCAAGACAGATTAGCAGTATACTGGCACACCCGTGTATTGAAGGATAAGCTGTTTACTCCTTTAGGCCGGAATGTTTTCCAGTCATATCTACATCTCTGATGATGTCACCGAAGCGTACGAAAGGATAGAAAAAAGCTAGTGACACTGAAGAAACGTATACAACCAAGATGGCCAGTGACGAATTTTTCATCCCCCCTGTAGTACCTGCTGTCCTTTTACGGACGATTGAGCAGCAATAAGCTGGTGAAAATGAGACCTGGAGACCATTTGGAATGATACCTTCGTCTACTTGCCAGGCAGACTACTACACATGCATCATAGTTAAGTGTATTAAGTTAAGAGTTTGCGTGTGGGATTGCTGAACACTAGAACATTTATTTCAGTTATGGTTCTTTTCGTGCTTATATAATTAATAAGCCGCTGATCTTGTCAGCTTAGAGTGGCTGACGGTGTTTGTTCAGATCACATCTTATAAAAGAGTCAAAAACATTAACAATTTCGCCTGCATATTTGATTGCGGGCCCTGGACGCTTGAGACTTATGTATATCTTAACTAATTACAATACCTTTTTCAGTTTATACCGGTGTACTTTTTTACTTGCGCATATTACTGATGAACTTTAATATTTGTTCTATTGTATTTTGAAGTGTAGCAATGGTTTTCCTCTTAAGAGCTGGTTACGCACGGTTCACGGTTTATGAGCAGTTGGCGACCCTGAGTCAGCTGGTGGCCCATGATGGGTTCATCGAATTGAGCGGAATGGACTGGTCAGAATTATGCAGTTTGTTCCGTGCAGGTCTGGTAAATTGGTCGGGGTCGCTGGTGACCCGGGATCACTAATCGTAAATGTCACAACCCAGTTTCACATTTATTAGATGCATGGTGATTGTTCATTCGGGTCATGTAAAATAAAATAATTGTTCCTGCCATAATTTTAATACAAATTCTAAATATGGTATGTAGAATATTCCAGACCTGTATATTCATATCATGTGTTTCGAGTATCATAAACTATGTTTGTGGTTTATGGGTCGCCTGCCTTGAGGCAGGAACACACAGGGATCACTTTTGTCCACCGTTGAATGTCTGTGTTCTGGTTGTTGCTGATATGTATTTCGATGTGGATTGAGGATGTCTGTTGTCAAAAAGGTTAATATTTGCTTGTAATATCCGCATACTTTGATGATTTAAACCAAACTCGTCGTCGATGCAACATGGGATCCCGCATCTGCTAATGAGGTCAAAAGTCTTACATCACAAGGTCAAAGTTTGAGGCTTCATGTTTGTAAGATAGGCTGATAATTAAAATTGACTAAATTTGACAAGTTTAAGTTCTCATTTTGAACCGGACTTGAACCATAGGTGCAATATGGATCCCTCATATTTAAGGAGGTCAAAGGGTCACACCCAATGTTCAAGGTCTGTGAGGTCGGGTGGTGAGATAGGCTGTGATGTGAATTGACCCTAAATTGAAAAGTTCATTTCAAATCAGAACCAAATTCAATCATAGGTGCACCATATGGGGGTCCCTCATTTGTTATGGTCAAAGTCCATGCCGGGGTCAAAGTCAAATGAGACCTATCATTATAAACCGCGACGGTAGGCGACATATGCGGTCTGAGGACCGATGTACCTTTTTTTTTTTTTTTATCTGAATATGCATACACATGAAAATTGTAGTGGTGGAGAGACTTGCGTGTAAATTTTCCCATTCTGCAGTTTTTAATTCGCTTTTGTTTCGCCGGTTCTGAGCTCATTTCTCTTGGTTGCCCTCCAATAGACTGGGTACTAGGTTATTATCGTAAATGCCTCCCTTTTGTGATCACTGGCAGTATGGTTATGTTGTGAATCATTGACACATAGTTGACGTTTTTCTCTCTGTAAATGCGTACCGTACAATGTATAACGCCCCTTAGTTTACTGAGTACGATTGGTCATATGTTGGTTCATCCCCATCCTCTCATTTTTATAAACTTCCACTTTCCCCACCCCCATGTCAAATTATACATATCGTATATACCGGTTTTCGTAATAGGTTGAAGTATACAGTTTCACATGCATACACGTTTGTCATAACATTTCCTATCTTGTTTTTTTGAGCATTAGAGTGTACTGTTTTAGTATATGTCCTACTCCCCTGCCTCCCTGAGCTTTTTTAGCTCATATTTTCACACATGTATTCTAAGACAGTTCACCACTCATTTTTTGTGTGAGATTGTTCGGGGTGGTAGGCTTGACACAAGCCAGTAGTATCGATGTGTCAAGAAAGAACATTGAACACTGGACTGTCCCCAGGAATTGAATTGGTCTTATATTATGTATGTTGAGGTAATTGTTATTGTATGTTTTTATGTAGATGTATTTATTTGTTACAGAGGGAATTTTGATTACTACTAATGATGATTGTAAGAATTTGTATTGTCCATATCGCTAGTTACACAGATTTAGCAATATTTTATGCCCCTTTGGTGGTAATCACTCTGACACCTAATTGCTCATGTATAAAGGAAGATATGAATGTTGTCTTGCTTATTTATGGATGACAATGTTACTCCCGTAAAGATTCAGATGATATCTCAACATTTAAAAAAACTAAAAAATCTAAAAAATCTCAAAATTTTTAAATTGGATTATCAAGAAACATCAGATGTTATCTTTTTACAAGAACTTACAGTACAAGAGAGTACGAAAAATATTGGTCTCAGTCAATTGAAAGGAAACATATTATTATCTCTGTACTCTCATAGCACAGGTGTTGCATTCTTTTAAGAGAAAATCTCGATATTCATATTAAATCCTGCAGCTCGAGTCAGACGGCAAATTTATTATTTGAGGCTGATATTCGACCCATCATTTTTCTTTCATAAATCTTTACGCCACCATGCTCCTCTAACCAAAGGGACAAATTAAAATTCTGTAATAATTAAAGATCTCATATTTCTCGTATGGACGACTTAGTGAGAAACATCTTATTTTTCTGGTGATTTAATGTTCTTATGAATATTGAACTTGACCGTTCAGGTGGCAACCCCGTCCTGACGAGGATGTCATGAGAGTTCTTAATAATTTTATAGAAGATTTTGATCTGGTGGATATCTGGCGTGTTAAGAACTCCTTCGGTCGCCAATATATTGGAGGCAGGGGAGAAACCCGCTTTATTCCAAGCAGTTCTCTTTTCTATTTCAAATAACTTTTCCAGGATCGGGTTAAGAATACAGGCATTTTGCCTGCCATAAGTACAGATTCACTCGTTACTATATTTAAATTTGATAGCCCTTATTGTAATAAACATGGTCCATCATACTGGAAGTTAAATAATTCCCTGTGCGACACATTGATTTTTGCAACGGCACTTATTGCTTACTCCCACATGGTTTTGAAAAATACAATGATATTACGGAATTAATAGAGATTTTATGGATTAATTAAGTTTGAGATTCGCCAATTTACTCAAATATAGTAAGAAAACAGCCATGTAAACAAAGACAGCATTTGAAAGATCTTGAAGAGAGGGTGAAGAAGTTGGAACATAATCTTGGGAAAAATCCTACAAAATATAATGAGAATGCTTGGAATGAGGCTCAGTTGGCATTGGGGTGAATATATACACGCACGCAGGTATTATTTATAATATCCAGATCATCATGGGGTTGAAACTGGAAAAAGAAAACAAGTATTTTCTCAATCTTGAGAAGCGAAATAAAGCTAATAGTACAATTAATACTTCTGGTACCAACTGACGGTCAGTTCCCTTAATCATAAATGTTTGGTATCCCCTGAGATCAGAACATTTTTACAAAAGTTTGTAATTCTAAAAAAAATGTGTGTCTTAATTCTGAAAAGGTGATAAATTCTTCAGTGTGATAAGATACAAGTTACAGAGATCAACAAAGAATCTGTGATGGTTTTTACTGACTGTTTTATTACATGTTTTAAAAGTTCTGCTCACACATTTAATAATAATAAATCACCTGGTAACGATGGGCTCAGTACAGATTTTATAACAGTTCTGGCATCTTTTTGGCAAACTCTTGTTAAAGTTTGAAGAAAGGTTTAACCAGGAGGGGGAATTAAGTAATTCACACCAAAGCGAGGTAACATAACTTTAAATTTTGAAAAAAGGGAAAGATAAACGTTGTTGTAGATAGTTATCGCCCTATAACTCTTTTGAATGTGGCCCTTAACTTGGTTCTACGGCCATAGCAGCAAAGACCGTATCTCCAAATACTCCCCGCTTTAATTGGAAGGAGCAACAAGCTTTTTGTTAATGGCGATATATTGAGATGCCGTCCGCACTGTCCGCAGCTATTTAAGTTTACTACAGTTATAAAAATATGCCTGGCTTACTGTTAATAATTGATTTTGAAAACGCTTACGACTCCATTGACCATCCCAATTTCTTTTACAGGTTTTAAATCATTTAAATTTTGGTAAGGGGTCCAAAAATGGTTTTAATACTTTTTATAAAATAATAAAGTTGTTGTTTATGAACATGGGTTTTATTCTACAGGCATTTTTATATTAAACGTGTGTCCAGGCAAGGCGACCCCGCTTAGCTCATTTTTATTTGTTTTGGCAATTGAATTGCTCCTGAGAAATATTAGAGATGACAAAGAATAACTGTATACAGATTGCACCAGAGATCAATATTAAAATGTCTTTTTATGGGATGATCTTTACCTGCTTTGTTCAAGATTTTAACTCAGCCACAAAGATTTTCAGATACTGATGATTTTTATATATGCTCATCTTTAAAAGTGAATGTTTGTTAAAACAGAGGCCATGTGGATCGAATTGTAGGAATTCTAATGAAAAACAATCCCTGTGACGTGGTCCTTCAAGGTAAAAGTCCCTTGGTAATTTTCTTTAGCCTAGATGAGAAATTAGCAAATAATCTCAACTTTTTGGATAAAAATACAATTCTCTGAACAACCTACGCATTGTGGAATAATAGAGACCTTACAGCGATTGGTAAAATTCTTATTGTGAAGTCTTTGGTTCTCAAATTTTTGTATGTATCCAACATATTAGTACCCCATTAAGCGTCCAGAAGAAGATTAATGCAATTAATCCATCATTTCATTGAACGGCCCAGACCGTCTTAAAAGATGTGGTTTTAAATGCTGAATAGGGTAAAGGCGGTTTTGAAAATTTAGATATTTTAGCTAAAATCAAATCGCAGGCAGTTAGTGGGCTCCAGCGATTTAATGGGTGAAAATAAACTGGGTGGAGGATATTCTTTCACAGTATTTACAAGATGTCGGTGGCATGATCTCCTGGCTCAAATGTAATTTTGATATAAAGAAAATTAAGTGTCATATTCCTGAATTTTATAGAAATATTTTGATTGTTTGGTCAGAATTACTTTTAATAGACCACAAAAAGGGATGGATGGCAAACAAGTGGTATGCATAACTGTAATATCCTTGTCGGTAATTCATCTCTATTTTCATACTTTTTGATTCCGGAATTGTTCAAATAAGGGAATTTTTTTTTTTTTTTTTTTGATATTTTTATTTGATCAAGTAGGCAAACCGCAGAGCCTATGGCACACTGGGACCTGAAGGTCCTGTAACATTAATTACTTGAAAGGTATGGCATCATATGCACTCCTAAGGACGTGGAGAAAATCAATTGAAGAGAAATGGATGCTAAAATATAAATAAATACTCCACTGTGCTTGGGCTTGTGTATTAAGTAATGAATTTATCTCATAGATCGTAAGAGTAAGCACTGTTTACCAGAATTTGTGGATAAAAAGTATATAATCCCAGTGTGCCAATACATTTTTCAGAATACTTACCATCTTGAGGTGCGCAATCATGAGATCTTAACCTGTTTGCCTTGAAATCAACATTGACAATCGGCCTTAGTGGTTTCACTACCGAATTTTTTCAATTCATAGCTTCCGAACAAATAATGGTTGATACAAAATCCGGAAAGTTGGAGTCCACATGGACAAGATGTAAAAGTTGTGAGGAGACGTTTAGTCATGCTCTTTATTGAATGTCAAAGATTTGATAGCTTCTGGTAGATTTTAGAGTTACATGGAATACAACTTTTGATAATAATATATTATTATGAAAAATTATTTGGTATTTCCTTGATATTGTGGAGATTTTATATTGAAAACCAATACTTTGATTGGCCCGGCGTTACATCTACATTAGTAGAATTGCAGGGGATCTCCTCTAACTAATTGCTGCCTTCAAAGTGCTGGTGAAGAATACAGTTCATCTAGAGGGAATCCTTGCAAGTGAGAAAGATAAGTTAGAGTTACATTACCAAAAATGGCTAAAGTGAACTTTCATTACGATTCACAGTCATTTACATGTAACCTAACTTGTAACTAGTTCTCTTCTAAGGCTTTTTTGGGATCTATAGCCCTCCGTTTTAACACCCCCCCCCCCAATGTAATTTGCCACATTTTGGCACTTTTGAGCAAGTGGCTCTTGCACTGCATATGTTCTGTTATTGCATCTGATTGTTATTGAATTTTGTTTCTACTTCCTGATATTATAGTCCAGTATATACAGGGATCCTGTGATGCAAGTTTTCGCATTTATGGTCCTTTTGCATGTGGCGGGGATTTGTATTTGGGGGCTAGGGGATTTCTTAATGTTTTGATGTGACTTCAGCGAGATCGATCTAGAATCACGTATGCACCGTAATTTCAGGTCAGGGTGCAAATTCCCCTTAAGCATAGCAATGCTACCATTTAAAGTTATCTGCTTTTGCAATTTTAGCTTGTTAGCATTTTGTGCAATGTCAAATATATTAAATGTATCCTATTTGTGATCTCTTGTCAAAGTCTATACAAAAGTTTTAAGGAATTTGCACATTGCCTACAGGTGATATATTATGTATTTTGTGCAACGCTTGTATTGATAAATCATTCTTCCCTCTGTAATGTGTTTTGTTGGTGTCTTTCTTTGTGTATTTTACATGTGTTTATAAATAAAGCCATCCCTATGGGTTCTGGCAAGACAAAAAAAAAAATTATGAGTTTTGAAATTTAAACTACTTAGTTCTCCATTAGACAAGGATGTATAGATTATTAATCACCCCCTGGATATGGCCACGCCCTACAGTGTTGAAAAAAAAAAAAAAAAAACCCATGTGCGCTTGCCGGACCCGAACCGGCGCGTCGCACCACATGCACGACGCTCAACCGACTGAGCCATCAAGCTGGGCGGCAGAGCGCGATTGATATTTATCTATGGTGTTGGGTCCGAAAAGTGTGCTTCGCTTTCCTAGCGGAACGCATCAGAACTGTATATTTAACATATACTATTATATTTGTTTTTTGAAAGAAATTTAAACTACTTCAGTTTCTCCAGGGAGACAAGGATGTGTATAATTATTAACCCTCCCTGGAGATGGCCAGCGCACGACAGTGTTGAAAAAAAAAAAAAACCCATGTGCGTGGCCGGACCCGAACAGGCGATCCTTCGCCACCCACATGCACTACGCTCCAACCGACTGAGCAATCAAGTGGGTCGGCAGAAGAGAGATAGATATCATCTATAGGTGTTGGGTTCGAAAGGCGCCTTTCGCTTTCCTAGCGGATAGCATCAGAATGTAATTTACCAATTACTATTATATTGTTTTTTGAAATTTAAACTTACTTAGTTCTCAGGTGCAAGGAGGTATCTATTATAATTCCCTCCATGGAGATGCCAGCGCACGACAGTGTGAAAAAACCCATGTGCGGCTGGCACTCTCAGGGAGGGTTAATAATAATACTCCTTGTTAACCGGAGAACTAAGTAGTTTAAATTTCAAAAAACAAATATAATTAGTATTATGTTAAATATACAGTTCTGATGTTCGCTAGGAAACGAAGGCGCCTTCGAACCCAAACACCATAGATGATGATATCTTTCGCTCTTCTGCCGACCCAGTTGATGGCTCAGTCGGTTGGAGCGTCGTGCATGTGGTGCGAAGGTCGCCGGGTCGTTCGGGTCGGGCAAAGCGCCCACAGGGTGTTTTTTTTTTTTTTTTTTCAACAAGGTCGTGCGCTCTGGGCCATCTCCGGGAGGGATTAATAATATATACTCCTTGTCTACATGGAGAACTAGCGTTTAAATTTCAAAAAAAAAAATATAGAGTTATATGTTAATATACAGGTTATGATGCTATCCTGGAAAGCAAGGACGCCTTCGAAACCCCAACACTAAATGATATCTATAGCTCTTCTGCCGACCAGCTTGATGGCTCAGTCGGTTGGAGCGTCGTGGCAGGTGGTGCTGAGGTCGCCGGTTCGGGTCCGGCAGCGCAATGGGTTTGTGTTTTTTTCTGTTTTTTGTTTTTTTTCAACACTGTCGTGCGATGGCAATCCGGGAGGGATTAATAACTATATACAGCCTGGTCTACCTGGAGAACTAAGTAGTTTAAATTCAAAAAACAAATATAATAGTATATGTTACAGATGACAGTCTGATGCTATCCGCAGGAAAGCGAAGGACGCCTTTCGAGCCAAACACCTATAGATGATATCTATCGCTCTTCTGCCGACCCAGCTTGATAGCTCAGTCTTGTTGGAGCGTCGTGCCTGTGGTGCGAAAGTTCGCCGGTTCGGGTCCGGCCAAGCGCACATGGGTTTTTTTTTTTTTTTTCAAACACTATCGTGCGCTGCCATCGCAGGGAGAGCGGATTAAAGAATTTACATAATTTGATGTATTTGCAAAATCTTAAAAATTGTCCGACATCATGTAACTACACGTATTTGTTGAAAATGTATTCTGTCTTCTGGGCGCAAGGCCCACAACATCGTAATTGGTATTTTTGTTGTTTCACAAAAGGACGTATTTGTGTGACGCATTTTTCAGTTCATTATTTTGGTCTGGATTTTTCACAAAGTTGACGTATTTGCTAAACGCGTCACATAGACAAGTATAGTGTCACAGCGATTTCGTATTTACTATTGAAATTGCTATTTGCGTTTCACAAAAAATAAGTGGAACGTATTTATTTTAACATCATTTTTTTTCGTATATACTAAGGTAAATTGAATTTGATAAGTTTAATATATTTGAAATTTCAATAATTTTGGCTATTCCCACTAGGTTTTAATTGAAATATATGTTTTGATAATTTAATTAGAACAAAATCAGATCACAATCTTCAAGCGGTTTCCTTGACAATGCGTATTTTGGCAATATGTCACTACTATACGTGATGCGGTCCAACATATAAGCACCACAGTAAATCCATTCACATGCATGATATACTCACCTTAGCTTAAAGGCACTATCCAGTGATTTTGTAAATCAGAAATCGAAAAAATCATAAAAAATCAATTTTTGCATTCTGTAACGGCTATAGATACCTAACACCCCCTGCAAGGGATAAGACTGAAATCAACCTAATAAGGACAAAACTCGGATACTTTAGTCATTAGGCCGTTCGGACACTTACTACCACCCGTAATTGAATGGAGATTTCATATCTTTGCACACTGCCATTTTCTTCCCTCTTCTGAGAATTTTTAAGTTGCCAAAAATAACTTAAGAGAAGTCTACGAACTTATCCTTTACTTTAGCTCTTCCTCTGCAAATTTCAAATATTTTTTTACTCTTCCGGGAGAATCACTAATATGTGTCTTTACAACCCCTTGGGCACTAACGTTTAGGATACAATCTGTCTGAATTGTCATACAGGACAAAATATAGGATAGCCCCCTGATGGTACCATCAAATAGTGCTTTTATATCCTATGGTAAACCGGGGTGCCAACCTGCGGCCCACTGCCATTTGCGGCCGCCAAGCGAGCTCCATATGGTGGGCCGCACAAAGGTAATTCCCAGAAAAAATCAAATGCATAATATCTGAAATAATAGATTTTTAAAAATGTCATTTGAATTATTTCAATTTCCTCAATCTGAAACCGAACTTCTCTAAAATTGTTGGAAAATTAGTTCCCATTTCATCATCTGAAACAAAAATTATTTTCTAAAAATTGTGGGGAAAATTAGGTCCAATTTCCTCAAAGTGAGCCGTTCCTTTCCAAATTGCCAAAGAGATGTGTATTACGAATGTCGGTCCATCCTATTTGAGCAATCTCTATTCCCCCCTTGGGGGTTTTAGTGACCTGTAACGGCTGTAAAACGCGTCACAGACTAACTCCCTCGCTGATACCACGAGGCTCGGCGTTCCTCGCTCTCAGGAAGCGAGCTGGGGCGACTCTCTTTTTGCTGTCGCTGCCGCCCCAGGCTCTGGAATGCGCTACTTTAAGCTGAGGGAGGCAGGTTTTCGGTGCCCTTTTCAACCAATTTCTGAGACTTATTTCTTCCAGTGTTGATTATGTTGCCGTTCTGTTTTCTCATTTGTCCGGTTGTTGCAATGTTTTGCTAATCTCTGTTAGGCACTGTGATCTTTTGTAGAGCGCCATATAAATGCCAGTTATTATTATTAGAAAAGGATCAACATTTCTGGGAAAAATGGAAATTTTATGTTATGTTTTTTTTGGCCCCAAAAATCTGCATCTATTGATTCTCTGGTGTAAATGTAGCTATGGGTCCATTCGGCACAAATTGGTTTATAGATATGGATCATACTTCCAGACGCTTGCAGGCACGTCACAAAGACAAACTTAAGCCCCCCCCCCATTACTGCTCACAGTCCGCGGCGGTAAGCGTGTATTCAACAAATGAGGGCCCCCGGCGTTGAAAGGTTGGACACCCTGATTTGAAACATACCACATAGACTCACTGATTTGCTCATTTATGATCGTACCCTTAGATGCCGATAGATAAGCAGTTACTCCCCAGGGGGTTGGTTATAGTTTAAGGCATTCTGGTGTGTGTACTCTACCTTGAAATATATGGGCAACACGGCCGAAAGGCAATCGCTGATTTGTATGTAGAGCGCGTAGAATACGATGTTGAATGGTCAACTGGCTCAAGCGAGCTTTGTATGAGCCATGATCACAAATTGATTTGCCAACACAAAACCTACAGCATATCCTAATTTAGAAAAGGTGCCATGAACCAAGACTGAACCATAAACAGTGTGCATACCTCAGGGAATAGCTCCATTTGTCAGAAATTTTGATCAAAACATACTATTATGAGAGGTCTTTGGTCAGTGCTCTTGAAATATTCTTAAGGTGGACAGCGTCGCCTTCCTGAAGACAATTCATAGAGCCACTGACTCAAGGAATGATAAGTTATCCTAATACATGGCAGCACACTGTTCACATGCAGCACACAGATGTATCCACTGGGCCAGCTATGCAGTATACCTGTCCACTCATATGACGATTTGTTTCATATTTATTTTTTTTGTCCATTTAACAAAGATGGTTCCTGGACAAGACCATTACCTAGGCCAGATGGAGGAACAATCCCGATTGATACAGCGTTATGGTGTGGTCAGGTGCTTTGACCATCAAGAGCAGCGGGTCAAGCTGTAGTAGTAGCACTGACGGTCTGCCTGGAATCCTCACCTAAGCAGAGAAAACAGTATGTCCAACAACGATGACCCGTCCAATATAAGAAGAAGTCGTAGTGCCCTCACTCCCTAGGGCAACGTTCGTCCCTGGAATAGAGAGAGTTGACCTGCGAAGTCCAGAGTCAAACCGACTGGACAGGGAAGAGGAGTAGTAATGCGATGCTGTCAGCGGGGGATGGGGAACAAGGACTCATGGGATTGGAGCAGAGAATGTGGGAAGGAACTACACCAACCGGCCCGGTTTTATAATGCTTGGTATAGGTTACCATCCTAGCGTGGCACCAATCCCGAAAGATTTAGGCCTGGCTAATTTAGTGGAAATTGGACCTTGTGATGATCCCATCCGAAATCTGAGAAAAGAAGCTTCTGAAAGTAAATCTTGAGAAGTACTATTTAAATTTGAAGAGATGGATGTTGATCTGAGAGTGTTCTTGACTTTAACAGATGCTGACCTCAAGGAAGTCGGAATTAACGTAAGTAATGAATCAGAGGAAGTATTGAGGTTCATCCCACAAGCAAACAGTTTGGGGACATTGCACTCAATAAGTCTTGAGATTTCACAAAAATCCAAATCTTCAAAACGTAAAAAAAAAATGGCATTTACAACATTAGCCACAAAGGACTAGAGGGGTCTAAGGTAAATTTACCATGGGACTATGACAAATTGTTATTGTGGTTCTTAAACTTTTTGAGCACTTTTATCCTTAATTACTGGGACCTGTGTTTCAATACGGTCAAGTTTCATTTGAGGGGCCTGCTATGGTATCATGGAACCAGTACCACCTGTCCTAGGGCCAAGTTGTCGGCGGATAAACCATCACCCCATCGGGTTTTCTAAGGAAATCTAGGTAGCTGTTACCCTGGTAGAATGAAAAGGAAGATCTACCTACAAGGGCTCAAAGCATGATTATTTTTCAGTCATTTTCTGCTCATACTAAGTGTTTAGGATATATGAGGACAAAAGTTATACATTGATTTTGGGCATTGCAAGGTGCATTATATTAACCCTCTAGTCATTTTTTTGTGTCCCAGCAGGATTGAGTAGGCACATATACTTTGACCCAATTCTATATGCTGTCCCCTGTGTATGTGTGTGGTTTGTATTGTGTGTGTTATGTGTATATGTGTGTATTTATGTCTGTGAGGGGTGTGAAATTTTCCTTGTTTAAGATGATTTCCTCATTTTTGAAATTTTATTAGTCCCAAAATTTTAGCTTTTTCTTTGATTTTTCACCTGTTTGGGGCTTTTACTCCTTTTTCCACCCCCCCCCCCCCCCCCCCCCCCCCCCCCCCCCCCCCCCCCCCCCCCCCCCCCCCCCCCCCCCCCCCCCCCCCCCCCCCCTTTCCGATGGCTCTCACACCCAGTATTTGTGTGTGGTGTGTGGGTGCTAATGGGCCATGGTATGATTTAGATAATGGGGTTTTGGGGTGAAGCTTCTATCAAGATGAAAACTTTATGCTTAAATCTGGTTATTCCTATTCAATGTTTTGTTTACTCGAGCCATGACCCTTACTCTGATTACCACAAATCAGGTCATGAAGGTCAACCATTGACCTTGAAATGTCATGGTAGGTTAAAGTGTCATCATACAAGCAAAGGTCAATAGAGGTCAACTTGTGCAGAGAGTGAAGGAAGGTGGATTGTGAGAGCAGGCACACTAATGATTCGAGAACCGTTGTTACAACAACGCACTAAAGGGGGTTGGTTCCCCCAAACCCTCCTCTTTGATTTTTCGTTAGTGACCATCCAATTTGTATAAATTTGGTACAGAGCATCCAAGAGTTTCTTCTTTCTCATTGTATGAAAATAATACCAATATTCCCATTTTGACATCACTATCTGACATCATTAAGGAAAGTAATGAAAATACTGAATATAAGGGTGTAAAATTGATTTTCAGAATATCTGTGTTCTCTGTGTAAATAACACTAATGATTTTTGTTACCATCAGTAGAGCCATAAAACCCTCAGAAAAATCAGATATTCCTATCTTGTGAAAAATGGCATCTTGAAACCGATCAAATGTGCCATCCAACTAGTTTTCCGTTCTAAGTGGGGAGCTAGACCCAGTCAAACTCATCGTTTTACCCTCACTACAGAAAAGGTTTGACAACTTTGGTAGTTTGTTATGGACCCTCTATATCAACGCTAGGTAGCTACTCGACAATTGTGGTGTCACTTTTTCATATGGCCATTTTAAGTTTTAACACAGGGGTCAAACTTTTAAAATGCTCCATCAGTTGAAATGTAATGCCATATTGGCCGTCTAGTCATAAGGATTCCAAAAATGTATAGTTTGTACCAACTATGACCAATGGTTTTGGAGTTATATGGTAAAAATGGCTAAAATGGTAAAAAAGGTCAAATAGTGGGAGGTTAACGAATTCCTTAAATAATGCACCTATGATCTTCTGCTCCTCCCTATTCGCATCACATTTAAGAAATGACTGAGTGATGATTCGTGTCCTATATCTCGTTATGTGAGTGCCACACGGTTGTAAGTTCAATAGCTGCCATGCGTTACATCTATGTGCTGCCCGTATTAGGATAATCAAATCTGTCTTTCCTTAAAGGTCCATGGCCCAATACTAATCGGCCTCGTCCCCAGAAGCCCCAGATTTTCCGAAGTGTCAACATTTTGGTATCAGAAGAAAGCTACGATTTTTCTCATTTAACCTGGGGAAATCTTAAGCCAAAGGATCTTTGGTTTGGAAGTTATGGAGCGAAAATGTGCTCCATTTTGGTCGACCAATATTAAGTTTACACATTGTCTATGGGGCCTTCAAAACCGTTTTTAGCTCTCGCCTCAAAACGATTGAGATATCGGCACGAAACTTTACGATGTGGTTTTTGGAGTGAAGGCCAATCTTCAAATAAAACTCCATATCCTTAAATGGGCCATCCCCCTTTAAGCTTGGGTCAGTGGCTCTTGAAATGGTTCTGTCAATGACTTTTGCCTGAAGATCATGTGTCGCCTACATGGGTGGATCCAGGATTTTGAAAAACGTCAAATTCCGGGGGCTGAAGGCTGAACTTGTCCAAAATGGGCTGATTTTTGCAACATTTCGGCGAATTCCGGGGCGCGCACCCCTCCGTCCCCTCCCAGATCCTGCCTTGTCGCCAGAAGACCAGTTTCAAGAGCCACTGATCAAAGACTTGGCATAATAGTATACTTTTTATGGGAATTTTTTGTCAAATGGCATCTTTTGCATTTACGACCTTGTTTTATCCACGGTTCCATTCCACAAAGTACTTTACAATGTCAGAGGTGTGCCCTTGGTGAGGATCTGTGGGATTCCACCTTTGTGTCCACTCTTATTTTCACTTTATTCTTCATAACGTCTATGTTTTTTCTGTTTATTTTATATAGACTTATGGGACCCAGGAGGAAAATGCCCAATTCAATAGCTCTCTGCACAGCAAGCCCGCCCTCTACGATAACTTAGAACAGGCCTATGCAGATAGAATGGAGACCGCAATGCAGGAGATGGCGGAACAGTTATCTGAGGTACATGTCAATAAATTGAATCAATTGGCATCTTTTACTTGGAGAAGACAGTGCATGTGGGCAGATTTGAACTGCTATAATAATAATAATATTTATTTGAGTTAAGAATACAAGAGACAGCAAACAGATTAACACAGGAAAGAAACAAAATGGGCTACACAGCCGAAACACGTCTCAATGCTTTCTCTCAGGAATATCACATACATACATGGTAAGTAGCATGAGAGCAGAGATGTGAAAATGAATACAAGCAATGCTTGTATTAACTTGAGAGAAAATACTAACTATAAATTGTGGGATAAAATGAGTGTCAGAAGTCAGTATTTTTTATACATGTGTTAAGATGGATTTTTTGTGGGATCACCTGACTTTTGAGGTGAATTTCCCCAACCGTTTCATTTTGGTTGACTCAAACACTCTGAGCAGGTGATTCAAGGGGCAGTCATGATTATAGCCTCATCCCCAAACTTAACTCGCAAAAGTTAGATTTTTGTATCATCTGAACCTTTGCCTAAGTGTGTTATGTGTGCCCTGAGTCTTTTTCAGAGTCTATCTCGTTTAGATCAAAATAAGGTGTTAGGATCACAGATACACCTTAAGATGTTAATTGAATTAGATCGAGAAGTTCATAAAATATCAGCTGTTAATATTGATTTTAAGATAATTTGTATAATTGAATGCATGATGTAATAAACAGTGATTTGGATTTATATCAATACAATTTCAATTGGATCAATCTCATCTTTCCGAATGGCAGCGATTATGAACAAAATGTGATAGTTTTTTTTTAAAATGGAAATCTAGATGTAAAATCAATTAGTAATGATGAATGAAGACTGGCCATACAAAGTTTATACTTTACCCAGGGTCAGAATTTCAGCAAA
>JAMKCH010023053.1:0-22705 GCA_023653785.1 Ophioderma brevispina
GAATCTATGGAATAAGGGGATCCATTCTTGAAGTGGATCAGAAATGGTTAACAAACGGAACGCAGAAAAGTTGTCGTGGACGGGGAGTCCGCAAAACCGTGTCATAAACTACAGTGCCCGTGTTGTGACTGAGTGTCCTACACCTATCTATCTATTGTGTTCTCCATTGAGTGTTGTATGCATCATTTGTTTCAGCCACTGACCGAAATGATCTCGTATACAAGGTCACGGTTATTCCGTACATGGTGATATGGTAGCTAGGGACACTCTCTCACCCCCCCCCCCCCTTGGGGGGACACTCAATTCTTACACCGGCACCAGGTCTATCAGGGTCCCACAGGGAACCGTTCTAGGTCCACCATTGTCCTTGATATACATAATAAAATTGCAAATAATATTAACAGCTGTACCCATACGTTTTTTGCAGAGATCTGGCCGCTCTACCAGAGTGATCAACACATCCAGCGACACTGATCAACTGCAAACGGACCTTACATCTCTCTACACCTGGTCCAACAAATGGCCCAATGCGTTGTAAGCAGGAAAAATGTAAATCCAAGCGCCAACCAATAATCAATTCTTATACGATGGCAATGGAATATCTTGAAAGTGTGTCGCATTCCCCTTACTTGAGGAATTGAAATCATCATAATTTAAAGTGGTTACTACATAATCAATAAATAATTACAAGGCAAATCAGGGGGCCCCCCCCCTATGGTTTCTACGTAGAAATTTGTGGCGCTGCCCCAGTCTGTAAAAAACAGCAAATGTACCACAGCCCTGTTCGCCCACACCTCGATTGCTTGTTCTCTGTGTGACCCACATATTGCATTCTGATATCCACAAGTTGGGACTAGTCCAACGCAGAGCGGCCAGGGTTTGGTGTTAACAATTACAAAAAATCGAAGTAATACCGAACTAAGATTTTAAACGATCTGAATAGCAACGTAAGAACATAAGTGTACAAAACAAGTACAATAACAAAATATGCCATATCCATCCCAATACTGATTATGTTCAGAGACAATGGTTCACACAATACTAGGCAATATAATCCCTTGAAATTCCGTCCAATGAAGACACGCAAGCAACGTATACCCAAAAAACAGATTCTTTCCCCATACAATATGACCGGGACTGGAATGCATTGACAAACTCCTCAATTGAATCAAGTAATATCGAGGGTTTTAAATCCTCCTTTGTAATTAGGTTTATCTGTATTCCCGGGCCTTTTGGACCATGTTTTTTGCTCATCATGTGCCTTTTTTGTCTCTCAGTTGGATATCACTTTCATAGCGCCGTTACTCAGTAATTATTTAGATTTAGCTTTTAGAAAGGCTAATCGTTAGTGTGTCAGCTAAAGCATCCCACATAATCATATTTTGTACTGATTGTTGATTCTGCTGCTGCTTTGTAGCTTCATTTATACTCCATTGTGTTTCTTATATTAATGTATCTTAAAGTGGCACAATTGTGTTTGCACCTCCTAAAGACTATTATTAGCCATATCTTGGGATTGCACAACCAAATCGGATGATGTAAATGTTATTCAAAAGCTAAGACTTCATGGATGAATGATTAAATATCACATCACTATTTAATAATTATTTTTTTCCACCTCAAAGGAGGGTGATTTTGCCTTGCACCTTTTTTGACACCCCTGTATTCAGTAGGTTGTATCAAGTTATCTAATTACAAAATCCCTGGCCACAAAACATTTGAGTAATGAGTAGTTGAGTATGAGTTATGAGAAATAGTATAATGTGTCAGGCAGGTTTTGGTTTACTATTTTGCGTCTCCGCTTTGATGATCCTGGGTACCCTCTGAAACACTTTAATGTATTCGTCACGTTCATCAATTCTTTACTCATCTTTTTCACTGCCATCGGTTAGCAAAATTCCTCGCAACGTAAGCAGGAAAGGAAAAGCTGTCCTTGACCCCTGAACACTTAAGTGAACCAGGGGGGGGTGGGTCCTATGGACCCCCAAAATTTGTTTTCGCGCTGGGCCCTTTACGCGTGGATTTTTGCGCCGACATGTTTTGTTAATTGTCTGATTTTTAAATAATTCGCAACTTCTTTTCCATCCAAAAAAAAAATAAAATCTGCCAAGGCCTTTAATGAGTAACCCCCTCCCCCCGGGCACAACGGAAGTCATCTGAGAATCTTGTTTAATTATCAAAGAACCAAGCCTATTTTTTTTTTGTCTGATATATGTTCACACATACATGTAATGTTTAATACAATTATTATTAACATTACACTAATTAAACCCTTTATGTGCTGAAAACAAACAATCGTCGTGGACGTTGCTAAACCGTTACTGTACAATCTCTATGGAAAATGACTTGTATTGTGCAACACCTCGTTACAATACCGGATCCCTAACACTGCAGGTTTTGTGTTAAATCTATGTAATTGGGTCTTCTATAATAGAGTATCACCATAAAATAAGTTTCAAAAAGTTTGATGTAAGCGAAAGGCTCATTTGAAATTTCCGTCTTTTTGTCCAATTTGTGCATGTTTTGAAAACAATGTTTTGCCCCTAATTTGCAGCCCGAATAACAATTTCATATTTATTGCTGATTTAGGGGTTGTCTTATGACCCTTCACATGATTGTGGTATAAATTTCGTGGCACAAATCCCTTCGGGAAAGTGGTTTCCTTAGTGTGGGGTCCCATGGAACCCCCCCCCCCCCCTTGGGCACCAACGGGAGTGAAACCCCTTGTCACTTAAGTAGTTAGCTGGTTGCTTCTATCTAATCGTAACTTGCTACTGCAGATAATTGTTGACAGCCGGTCAAAGAAACCTTAAAATTCTTGCTACATGTGCAGGAGCTAAAATATGAATATGCAACTGCCTTCTAAAGGGAGCAGACTGCGACATGTTAATGATTAATTTTCTTTGACTGGTTTGAATCTAACTGCATCTATGTTTTTGAGTCGCCCACGCTACCTGGCAAGAAGCCGTGCTAAGACCTACATGCAGATAGTTTCCGTCTCTCCGTCAAGCTACAAGGACATTTGCTGACACGATCTCCATTAAAGACCCGGAGCTCTGAAATGTGGATTTTGATAAGGTCCATTCTGTTTGGGATAACATCTTGCACGGTACTACAATAAGCTCAGCGTACCGTTCAGGTAACTTTAATGAGTTCCTTGAAAATGGGAGAACCAATGATGCTTAATTAACTTAAAGGCATTTCGTGATCCCCAGCCTCGTCCCTCCCCTTATCCCAAAAGGTTGAGATTTTTATATCATCTGAAGAGTTAGCTTAAGTGGATGCATGTGTTCCCAATCTTACTTGCAATTCGATCATATCTGTAAGAATGCGCATCTTTGGTAATTTGCTGTCCGTAACGGACACATATTACAGTACATACAATGTGAACCTTTGCGGTCATTTTAGGGCTTCTTCGGGATGTCACACACGTGAACGAACTTTATTTGCCTCCCCTGACAACACAACCAATCTAGTTAAAGGGGAAACATTATTTTTGGTTATGTTTGGACAAAATCAAACCAAAAATAATGTTTCCACTTTCGCTAGATTATTTGTTTTGTCATGGGAGGCAAGTAAACTTTGGTCACGTTTGCGACATCCGAAGAATGGCCCTTTAGCAAAATGACCGCAAAGTTGAAGGGCGCATTTTTTGAAAAAAAAATGCACAGAGTGGCTCTAAAGCTGTTTATGTAAACTTAGTCAATTGTCAGTATTTTGAACCGAGTCGTACTATTTCGTAAGTCTTTCGTAGTGTTTTTTACCTTGTTTGTTCAAACTAAAATAATCAATAAAACTAGGAAACATTGGCAGGTTGGGTAACATTTACAGTATCAACTACGCTACCCCGGAAAATCTTACTATGAACCGTTTAAACAAGTTATGTCAAAAATCAATATTTATTGTGCAAAATTGCTTTATAACACCACTTTTTCTACTTTATAGTGAAGCTATTTAGAGTGATTATGTTGTTAGATTCATTCCATATTCCTCTGGGAAATTTGGTTTCATTTGCTAATTGTAGAACATCTAACCCAGCCTTCTAATGTATTCCCATGTATCCTTAAAGACACTATCAGTTAGTTGAAAATATTTGCAGGACTAGCTTCGAATATCATTGAAGGATAGTCTGTAAAATATACTCAAAAGTTCCCTTTTCCAGCTGTAAATTGAAAAAAAGGAAGAAAACGGCAGTGTTCCAAGATTACGATTCTCCATTCAATTACGGTGTTGTAGTAAGTGTCCGTTCGACAATATTGACTAAAATCTCCGATCTGTCCTTATTGGTTGGCTTCTGGTCTTATCACATTTGCGGTATGTAGGAGTACCCTGTACTTGTTACGTACTGCTAAAATCTGATTTTATATGATTTTTTTGATTTGCGATTTATCAATACTGATAGTGTCTTTTAATATTTAATCTACTCGCTATATTGCATACCCATTTCCTTACTCTTATTAATTATATGTTCATTAGAAGAATCTACAAAATGACTTACCATTCTGATGATTTGCAGCGCCACCCACGTAGTCATTAACTTTAAACCAATGCGTCTTAATCTTCGCAGAAGTAAAACGATTGGATGGGATTACCGAGATCTACCGGTGACGTCACTTGATGAGGGTGAGTTGACTCTCTCCTCCTCAATAAACGTAATCAACCTATTTGGAAAGCAACGAGTTACACAAAACATTTTACTACTGTCCTTTTCGCGCCGGATAAATAAAGTTGGTAACTAACTGGTTATAAATTCGCTGGTTAAATGATATTTGTTTAATCATCCGACGAATGGATACGCATAAACTTAAGTAATATGCTCATTCAAAAAGGGTACCCTGAATTTCTGAGATATAATTGTAGATAATAAATCAAGGACATTTGGGTGGTTTTTACATAGAGAGTCTCCATAAATGAGATGGGATTTAGGAACCCGTGTCCTCATGAGTCGATAGGAGTAAGGCTGAACACGAGATAAAATGTACAGGAAATTAAAGACATTTGGTAGGTTTGATCTAAAAGGTCTCGTAAGTGGAGATGGGATTTATAACCAGAGGCCTCACGATTGAGATAAGAATGAAGCTTGAAACACTGAGATATAATTATCGAAATGAAATTTAAGGACATTTGGTAGGTGTACTATAGAAGGTCCTCATAAGTGAGATGGGATCGGCTGAAATGCTGTAAAACTGTAAGAATTGATTAAGGACATTTGGTTGAGTTTACTATAGAGGGGCCTCATACGGAGATGGGATGTAGAACCGGGTCTCAGAGTGAGATAGATTATTGCTTGAAATACTTGAATATAATTTTAGAATGAAATTGGACTTGGTAGGTTTATTATAAAGGGTCCTCATATCATGAGATGGGATGTAGGAACCCGGGTCATCATAAGAGAAGGATTAAGGCTTTGAACACAGATCTAAATAATTGTAAGAAGGAAATTAGTACATTTGGTAGGTTTACTATAGAGCAGGGGTGTCCAACCTGCGCCCCGCGGGCCATTTGCGGCCAGCTAAGAGCTCTCATGTCGGCCCGCGAGAAAATCCCTGAAAAATTAAAATCCATGAAATCTAAATAATAGCTCTAAATGATGTCATTTTGACTAGTTCATTTAACTCATCTTAAACTGAACTGTTTGTAAACTTGTTGAAAATTAGTCCAATTTCATGCATCAACCTAACCCAACATTTCTACAAATTTGTGAGATTTAGTCCAATTTCCTCAAAATTAGCCACTTTTTCCAAATTTGCTAAACAAGGTTCAACAAATGGAAAATGTGTGTTAAATTTGAATCCCAAAATCTGCATCTCTGATTGGCTAATGGGTCCCTTCGGCAATGTGGTATAGGGTCCTACTTACTTCCAGACTTTTGTAGGCATGTCATAACCTAACGTTGATTAGCTTCGATTACTGGTTTGCGGCCCGCAATAATTTTGGATTCAACCAATGCGGCCCCGCGTCAAAAGTGGACCACCTCATCTATAGAGGGTCCTCATAAGTGAGATGGGTTTAGGAACCAGGGTCATCATAGCATTAAAGCTTGAAACACTGCAGATATATTGTAGAATAAAATTTTATGACATTTGGTGGGCTTACGAAGAGGTCATCATAAGTGAACTGGGATTTAGTAACCAGAGTCCTCATGAGTGAGATAGGAGTCAGAGAGGGCTTGAAACACTGAGATTATTGTAGAATGGAATAAAACATTGCTCATCTACGTGGACATATTTTTTCAGGACCCAATCTTAAAACGTCTTTCTATTTGAACGCCGCGTAATCCATTTAAAGTATGTGAATGATTTACATGAATAGTCCCCACTACCAGCTGAGTTTGCATCATGCATAATTTTGAATTACGTAACAATTGGCCTTTTATTGGAGCTATAAAATGCCAGACGTCTGATATTTTCTTCTGTTCTCTGCGCCAAGCCTGTGTGCAAGGATCCCATTTTTTCAGAAGTTGTTTATCTTACAAGAAAAACTAACACAGAGTTATGCCTCGTCCAATGGCATTGTTAAAACGCCGAAGAGTGCTTGCACTACGACGGAAAGGGTACAAACAGCCAATGTCGCTGATTTCCTAGGGATATCGCAGGATACGGTCCGTAAAATCCTCAGACCTCATCGAGAGGTGGGTGCATTGAGGCCACCGAAATCTCAGGGACGACCACGATGACTACCAGACGAGATGATTGCCGACTGTGCGCAGAGCCAGGAAAATGTCAACGACGAGTCGTCTTCATCGTTTGTGGAGAGGAACACTATGGGGGGACACCGTACACATTGAAGGACATTGATATATTTTAACATCAGCTTTTTTATTCCGTCTTTGTCTTTTTTATGAAAAAACAAATTCTTATTTGAATTCACAGATTATATTTCACGTTTAGACTACTGCTGTGCTCTCCTACCTCCAAGAAGGAGAAAGATCTTACCTAATTGCAATTTACGCAACGACGTTATCCCAATTTATCATTGGCAACTCATTGTAAAAAGCTAGGACCAACAACAAGGGCGCGCTTTCTCGGAGGCGTATACTCTTTCATGTTCCATGATCATCGCCGACAGAAGATGGGCCACGCTCAGTTGAACAAGTGAGACCTGTGCGCGGAAAGGTAGCCCCGATGCGCATGGTTGTTACATGTGGAGACGAAAAAACAAGGATTGAGTTCGATTACAGCCGTAATTCTGAGTATTTCAGTCCAAAAAACGGATGGTAGCATGTTCCTAAGAGGAGTTACATGTATTTAGTTTTTTTTGAAAACTTGGAGGATTCTCCTTGACCCCCCAAGCACCCCCCGGCCCCCCGCTATTATTCCACAACCCAGTATGATCCCGTGGAGGAAAGCCCACCCCCCATCTAACTCTGAATTGGGAAGAACAATGCCGTATCTAAACAATGACCCCAACCTTGACAGTGCCAGGAGTTGCCCGTTTTCTCAATGTGTCCCGAAAGTGGTCATGATTTACCACAGAATTGTAATGTTAGTTAAAGCAGTAGTGTAAAAATTGTGACTTTTGTTAGAAAAGATCCAAATTTGGCCAGAGAGGTAGAGAATTAAATTTGGAAAACAATGTATATGGAACCACTGCACAGGCAAACGTTCAATTTCACCTACGAGTCACAAACGGTCAATTGAGGTCAAAAATACATTAACACTTAAGGCCTAAGGTGTTTTCACCTCACGTTGGTGCCTAAGGGGGGGTTCCATGGAAACCCCTAAGGAAACCTTTTCCCGGGGAATTTTCAAAGAAACTCATACACCTTGAGGGGGCATAAGGGGCAAGACCACAGGGCAATATAAATGAGTTTCGGTGTTAATTGTCTGGAAATTAGGGCAAATCATTGTTTTCGAAATGCGTCAAAATAGTCAAAAAGTAGTATGATGTTTCCGCGTCCCTGCTTCAACAGCATATTGCAAATCATTTTGATGTTATATCTGCTAGAAGGACCCAATTACATATATTAAACACACATTTACCATTTTTTACAGTCTTGAATTTTTTGTGGGGGCGGGCAGTCATTTGGCCATAGGTTTGTACGCAATGGCGCGCAGTCGTTCGCTTGATGAAATCGCTTCTTTTCAGCACATAAAGGGTTAAATTTTTTCTGATTACCTGTTTTAATTGATTTTGTTTTATGTATATGGAAGATGACATTAAGAAGAAAATATTTTGGAAACAGGGTTGCTAATTTATTTTAAAATCACACTCCCGTTGTGGCCTAAGGGGGGGGGGTTCCTAGGGACCCAAGCTAATTATCTCATTAACGGGGCAAAAGAAAAGAAAATTTTAGTAATTTTTTTTATGGAAAGTTTTTTTTTTTTAAATTGTAAAGTTTTACACAATTACAAAAAAAAGTGTTTTTTTTTTCGAAGTTGAAAAATATTTTCCCGAGTGAGAAATCGCCGAAAAAAACAAATCTTTGGGTATATGGAAACCCCCCCCACCCCACCCTTAGCACTTAAGTGTTAAAAACATCGGCAGAATAAGGTGGGACGTAACTTAAACCACATCATAAACATTCTCAGTGGATCTATTTGTGAATACATTTCGGACTTAATCAAAAACGGTCGTCTTCATTTAAAGGGACACGAGATTTTATGAGGATACAAATTTGGTAAATTTGCGCTTTTTGTGTAGAAATATCAAACGAGGCCATTTGTAGGATTATTGAACAAAGAAAAAGAAAACAAACACTTAAGTTTTGAAAAAACCCCCCCCCCCCCCCTGCTGTCCTGATCGGCAACCATTAAAAAAAAAGCATACTGGGATATCTGTCATGCAAGACAGAAAAATACAAAGCATATTATGACATGAAGATGGCTTTTACGGCTTATGCCTCCAGTTGATGTAATATATGGTAAAATTGTTTATTTTAAAAAAAAGGGAGAGGGGGCATATTTTCTGGAAATGTACCTTATTCTTTAACCTTAATACATTAAAACATAACCATGAAATTTATTGAAAAGAGCTTACAGGGACTTAGCTCACTGGGATACATTTCGGTGAAATTCTTTGTGAAAATGCTACAAGGGCATATCACATTTAATACACCAAAACACAAAAGGAACATCGGAATTTATAATTTTATACTTTGACACTGGCCCATTTAAAGGAAATCCTAGTGATGGTCATTAGTAAATTGGGGGGCATGAATACATAGATTTGGGTCATGAAGGGGGTGGGTAGCAGGTCCAAATGGCCAGTTAGGTAGAACACAAAACAGCGGTATGCATTTTAAGGAATATGGTATTTTATGAGCAGAAGCACTCCATTGAGTACAATGGGCCATAGAGGCAGTAAGGCATGTGATGGGACCCACCCCCCTCCAAAACATGTGATCCTTAATCTTGATTTCACTTCTACGACATTGATGTGCGATTTTGTGCATGAACTTTATGGAAATTCACTGTCCCCCTAAGTTAATTTGCCCCTCGATCCCCCCCAAAAAAAACCCATTTGGTGGGCTGCGATTGTTCCTCTTAAATGATTGAGTTTGACTTATTGGGTGCTTTGCTTCCCCAAAAAAAATATGCTCAAGTAAGTTAATTGCGAAAAAACCCCCTTCTTCCTCCCGACAGTATTCGCTGTCTGTTGAAATGTTTGCCCCCGCACCAGCACCCCCCCCGCCACCAAGATGTGTTTGAAAACCCAAAAAAAGTGGAAAAACTAAATATTAAGCGCCAGGGCTAGCCCTAGGCCTACTTGTTGAATATGCTCCATGTCAAACTAAAATAATCAATAAAACCTAGGAAAGGAACATGGCAGGTTGGGTAACATTTTACTGTAATCAACTACGCTACCCGGATCTTACTATGAACCGTTTAAACAAGGTTATGTAAAAAAAATCAATATTTATTGTGCAAAATTGTTTATAATCATTTTTTACCTTTTACTTATTGAAGGCTATTTAGAGTGAGATGTTGTGTAGATTCTTCAAGATCTCTGGAATTTATTTTTCATTTGCTAATTGTAGAAACATCTAACCACAGCCTAGAGATTCCCATGTATCCTTAAAGCACTATCAGTGATTTGAAAAATTCTTTGCAGGAATAGCTTCAAGTGTAGGAAGTCGGTTAGCATTCTCTAAGTACCTTTTCCAGCTGTAGAATTGAAAGAAAAGGAAGAAAACGGCCAGTGTTCCAAGAGACGATTCTCCATTCAATACGTGTGTAGTAAGTGTCCGTTCGGACAGTTAATGACTAAAAATCTATGATTCTGTCCTATTAGGTTGTTCTGGTCTTATATTGCCAGGTATGTTAGGATCCTGTACTTGTTACGTACATGCTAAAATCTGATTTGTGATGATTTTTCGATTGCTGTGATTATCAAATCACTGAGGTGTCTTTAATATTTAATCTACTCGCTAGACTGCATAACCAGTTCTTACTTTATTCTATTATATGTTCAGTAGAATAAATACAAAAATTGACTTACCCATTCTGATGATTTGCAGCGCCACCAACGTAGTCATTAACTTTAAACCAATGGCGTCTTATCGTCGCCAGAAAAGTAAAAACGATTGGATAGGATATTACCGAGATTACTCGTGACGTCACGTGATGAGGGTGAGTTGACTTTCTCCTCAATAACGTAAATCAAAACCTATTTGGAAGGCACGAGTTACACAAAAACTTTTACTAATGTTTTCGCCGGATTAATAAGTGTAACTTACTGGTTATATTCGCTGGGTAAATGATATTGTTTAATACAGACGAATGGATTCGCAGAACAGTAAGATATGCGCGTTCAAATACATTTTTGTATTGTATCTATCAAAAAAAGCGAGTACCTGAATTTCTGAGGACTAATTGTAGATGACATCAGAACATTTGGTAAGTGTACTATAGAGGGTCCGCAGAAGTGGGATGGGATTAGGAACCAGTGTCCTCATGAGTTCAGATGGATAAGGAGGAACCAATGAGATAATGCACAATGAAATTAAAGACATTTGGTGGTTTACTATAAAAGGTCCTCGCAAGTGAGATGGATTTATGAACCAGAGGCTTCACTGATTGCGATAGAATTAATGCTTAAACAATGAGATATAAGATAGAATGAAATTTAGGACATTGGTGAGGTGTACTATAGAGAGTCCTTATAAGTGAGATGGGATCAGGCTTGAAATGCTGTAAACTGTAGAAATAAGGAAATTTGGTGGAGTTTAATAGAGGGTCCTCATACGTGAGAGGGATGTAGCTAGGAACAGGTCCCATGAGGAGATAGGATATTGCTGAAATACTGAGATATAATTGTAAAATGAAATTGGACATTGCGTTAGGTTTACTATAGAGGGTCTTCATAAGAGATGGGAATGGATGTAGGAAACCCGGGTTCCTCATAAGTGAGATAGGATTAAGGCTTGAAAAAACGAGCTATAATTGTAGATGAATAGTACATTGGTAGCGTTTACTATAGCGCAGGGTGTCCAACCTGCGACCCACGGGCCATTTGCGGAACGCTAAGAGCTCTCATGCAGCCCGCTAGGTACTTCCCAGAAAAATTAAAAACATGTATCTTACATAATAGATATAAAATGATTGTCATTTGCAACTAGTTCAAGTTACTCAATCTGAAACTGAACAATTTTTTAAACATTGTTGGAAAATTAGTCCATTTTCATCAACCTGAACCAACATTTTTCTAAAAATTGTGGGGAAAGAAATTAGTCCAATTTCCTCCAAAAAAAGCCAATCATTTTTCCAAATGGCTAAAAAAGGTCACCAAAAAATGGAAATTGTGTTAAATTGATCCAAAATCTGGCATCTCTGAATGGGCTAGGGTCCCTTTTCGGCAAATAGTGGTATAAATATGGGGTCCTATTCAGACCTTTGTAGGCATGTCATAAAATAATTGATTAGCTTTCGATTAATTGTTTGCGGCGCAATAATGGTGGGGATTCAACCAATGCGGCCCTGAGTCCAAAAAGTTGGACACCCCTGCTATAGAGGGTCCCATAAGTGGGATGGGATTTAGGAACCAGGGCATGTCATGCATTAAAAGCTTGAAAAACTGAGATATAATTGTAGAATAAAAATGTAGGACATGGTGGCTTACTCTAAAGAGGTCATATAAGTTGAATGGGATTTCGAAACCAGAGTCCTCTGGAGTGAGATAGGATTCAGGCTTGAACAATGAGATAAATTGTAGAATGGAATTAAATACATTGCTCATTAGGAGTTGGAATATTTTTTCAGGACCCAATCTTAAAACGTATTTGTATTTGAACGCCTCAGTATAATATTAAAGTAGGTGAATGATTTACATAATGAGTCCATACCAGGTGAAGTGAATCCAGCATAATTTTGAAATTTTTTTATCGTAACAAATGCCTTTTATTGGGAGCTATAAATGCCAGAAGGCCCCCCCTGTAATTTTCTCCCATGCGCCAAGCCTGTTGCAGGATCCATTTTTTCAGAGTTGTTTATCTTTACAAGAAAAACTACACACAGAGGTGTTATGCCTCGTCCAAGAATTGTTAATACGCTTGCACTCCGAAGGGACGGGTACAAAACAAATGACCGTTAAATATAACCCAGACTCCCGAAGATTCTCCCGGAACGTCGTAACCAAAATCTAGGTGCCCAAAAGTATTATAATGACATACGCACTTCATTAACATTAGTTTTGGGCCACCACCATATTTGGTTTACGTATAGTCGTATTTGGAAAGTCCTTATGCATATTTTGAGACACTGACGAGTATTTTAAGTTCCGTCACACTAGTGTAGTTGAATGAAACAACAAACAACAACATGATCAAATGCACTCTCACGACTCAAATATCTCTTTTCCTAAAGCAAAAGTAACAGGGGTCATCGGGGAGATTTTTTGTGCTGGCGGCTCATTCTTTTAGAAGCATAGTTTCTCAAATCGAGTGTTTTTTTCGCATAATATTGCAGAAAAATCGGCCGATCAGACCAATGGAACACTGGGGAAATGCAAACAATGGTAACATATAGCGTGACGCCACAGATTTTATATGCGGTGCTTGCGCTCAACAGTGACGACACGAGCGTGCTTACGCAGCAAAACCACGGCGCGGCTCGCACGCTATGTGTGAGAGAAAACGGTTACGTGCTTGGGCTATTCCACAAGACACGCGATTTCCTCTTGGTTAAATATCCAGAGCTATGGTACAAACAAGCCAATGTCGCCGATTTTCTAGCGATATCGCAGAGTACGGTCCGTAAAATACTCAGACCGCAGGGAGAGAGGGGTCATTTGAGGCACGAAAATCTCAGGACGACCACGATTGACTACCAGACGAGAGATTGCCGACTTGTGCCGCCAGAGCCGGGAAAACATGTCAACGAGTGTCTTCATCGTTGTGGAGAGGACACTATGGGGGGGGACAAGGACTACATGAATGCGACATTGATATCTTGAACATCGCTGTCTTCCTTTCTTTGTCATTTCTATGAAAAACAAATTCTTATTTGCATTACAGACTTATATTCACGTTTAAGCTATGCCTGCAAATTTGAAATAATGTGACTCCATTGGGGTGAATCACGATAGTGCCTTTAAACAATTTAACAATTATGAGTTGAATATAAAATTGGTCTGCTGGGGAGGAGTTCAAAATGTGTGGCAGAAGACAGTAAGGTGTGCAGTTATTGGGGGTAGGTAGCCTGTGCCATTGTCAGTAGACGTGAGTGTAACCAATCCCCCCGCTTGTCGGAGTTGACTGTAGTAGAAAACAATTGGTTGGACGAGGGTTACCTCGTCGTACCAAGGGGGGGGGCGATCCCTGGGAAATTGCTCCGGTTTACTAAAATGCCAAAAGCTTTTCGTAAAAGTTATAGGTAATCGTCTCTAATCCCCTTTCCGGGGCATTGTAGAGAACAAAAAGGTGAACGTTCACCTTCACGGGGTTAGGGTAAGGTCAAAGTCGAAGGATAGAGGGGGTGGTTGCCACCGAGGGAGATTTTATGTACAGTTTGAAAATATTTTGAACCAGATGGCTTAATACTCTGTTTGTTGTAATAATAGTTAATTGCATATTTAGAGTTGCTATGGTAGCTAGAACACTTTCTCATGAGGGACACTCAGTTTCTTTACCGGTTCCCAACCATCATACCTTTTTCTAATTCTAAACAGCCTTTAACATTTAAGGTCATCTTTACCCAAGTCGCGATACTCACGGTTAACAATACAACAAGAAGGACTCACCACCCAGTGACAAATCGAACAACCCCCCGTTGATATACGTAACGCCGACACAACATTGGCAGGCGCGCGCGCGAACGTAGCAAAACGCTTTGCGAGTGGGCGCTTCAACCTAAAATAACGTCAATCGTCTAATAGCAGCGTTGTTACTACCTGGGTTCAATTGTTTGAATTGAACCCGGGCATCAGCCAATGGAAATACTTACATCTTCACAGCTGTTTTTTAAGGGGTTGGACGTGTGATTTGTTTACGCGCAAGCTGTTTTGACACCTTTCTTAAGATTCTGTTTAGAGCCCCAGTCATGGACAAAGGCGAAGACTTTTAGTTTTTGAGTGAGAAGGTTATTCCTGCGCAAATACCGCGGATAACTGTGCGTTTGTTTGCGTTATTAAAATCGCGCATCTCTACGCCTGCGTTCCTGCTTTGCTGCATGGCGATGTGGGCGCTGATTTTTTTGCCGCCCAACAAGACGCCCAATTTGAAAAAGTGTCCAATTTCAGGGGTTTTCGGCGTGTAATGAAAAAAAGTAGTCGGTTGGACCCTCATTTTTATTTCCAAAATTTTAAAGAAGAACATCGGGGGCGCCTCAAAATATTTAGAAAGGACAAAGTTTATCGAGAAGGTTTATTTTTTGAAGGCCAGAGATCCAACGTCAAATTTTGACTTTTCCCGTGGACTGCGTGGTGTAAAAAGTGACACAATACTTTTTCTGGTTGGGCTATAGCTCAAAATCAAAGTCAATGACCACAATTTTTATTAAGATTTCTTAAATCAGCACCATTGTAAATACCATATAGGGATGGGACAATTTGTGGTACGACTTTTTGTGGCACGGCTTTTGTGGTACGACTTTTGTTGAGTTTTCCGAGCCGAGTTAACTTTTATGACGGAGGTAAAACAATGGCATGGAGTTCATACCTATGGAGTTTTGAGGGACGCAGGGGTGTTCTTAAAGTAAAATAACACGCACGCGCGCGTCGGCTGTTCAGAGGACACAGGGGTGTTCTAAATAAAGACGCAGACGCACACCGCGTATGGACTGTAAAGCGACGCAGGTGGTGTTCTAAAGAAATACCATGACGCACACGGCGTCGGGCTGTTTAAGGAAAACGAAGGGGTGTTCTAAAGTAAATACGCCTACGCACACGCGCGTCTGGCAGTTTTAGGGGACGCAGGGCGGGTCTAAAGTAAATGACGCATACGCATGCGCACGTCTGGCTGTTTCAGAGGACGCAGGAGTGTTCTAAAGTAAATACTCATACGCACACGCGCGTCTGGCTGTAAGAGGACACAGGGGGGTTCTAAAGTAAATACGAATACGCACACGCGCGTCTGGCAGTCTTCGAGGACGCAGGGGTTTATAAGTAAATACGAATACGCACACGCGCGTCTGACTGTTTTAGAGGACGCAGCGGTGTTCTAAAGTAAATACAGATACGCACACGGGCGTCTGGCAGTTTTAGAGGACGCAGGGGGTCAAACGTTAAATACGCTACGCACACGCGCGTTGGCAGTTTTAGAGGACCGCGGGGTGGTTGTTAAAGTAAATACGCATACGCACCGGCGCGTCTCGGCGTTTTCAGAGACGGAAGGGGTGTTTAAGATAAATTACGCATACGCACACGCGGCGTATGGTGTTTCAGAGGACGCAGGGGTGTTCTAAAGTAAATAAGCATACGCACACACCTGCGTCTCAAAAACAGCCAGACGCGCGGCGTGGTATGCGTATTTACTATAGAACACCCTGAGTCATCTAAAACAGCAGAAGCGCGGGTGCGTATGAGTATTCATTTAGGAAACACCCCCTGCGGTCCTCTAAATACAGCCAGACGCGCGCGTGAGTATGCGTATTTACTTTAGAAAACCACTGCGTCCTCTAAAACAGCCAGACGCGCGTGTGCGCAGGGTATTTATTTAGAAAACCCCTGGTCTCTAAAACAGCCAGACGCGCGCGTGCGTATGCGTATTTACTTGAGAACACCACTGCGTCATCTAAAATAGCCCAGAGTATGAATCATGCCATGTGAACTCGGTCATAAACCGTGAACTCGGTCGCGAAAACTAACAAAACAAGGTCGTACAACAAAAGTGTGCCACAAAAGTGACCACAAATGTTCCCATCCCTACCAGGTAGGTGAATTCTGGAAATGTTATCGAGTAGACCACTAACACGTCAAACCACTAAGAAACCATGTATATATAAGTCTAATCCCCCCACACCCGTTTAACGCCCCTGAATACGCTCCATTGGTAATCCTATATACTCGGTATCCTGATCAATATTGTCCTGAAACAAACTCTTCATCACACTTAGATGGATATGAACATTTCCCCATACATTGGAAAAAGCTTGATTGCTAAACTCAGCCAAAAAAAAGTTCATGGACAGTAGAAAAGTTTACATATTGTCCAATGTATTTCTCATATAAGGCACATATAAATGCATATCAAAAAAAAAAGAAAACCAATTCAATCTCCTGTCAGTTTTGGATGAAATTGCAATGTTAGCATTCATGATGACTGATCACATCCGCTACCTAAACAATGCAGGTTCTTAATGAAAATACTGCCAAGAAGATTAGCCATTTTCGGTCAATTCAAGTTGGAGCAAGAAATTGTATACGAGGTCGTTTACAACACAAAAGCAATAATATGGGTACTTGGTTTGGATGTTTTCACAATTGAAATGCATAAACTTTGATATGACACAAGGAACATCGTTTCCCAAACAATAGCAAGTCAGAAAATGATCAATCTTGGATTGCATTCTGGTTTTAACACAAGGTAATGCGATGGTTCACACCCTTCCTTGCTGCTCTTCCGTACAACAAAATGTTTATCTACCGTCCCCTTTCTATTCCCAATGGCCACCTTCCATCATTGTGGGTGGATACAAAGATTGGATTGGTCAGTAAAGAGAACTTGACGTCATTGTCCCCTTGTGCATTATCTTTCATGGGTTATGTTCACAAAACCTTGCTTGCCGATGTTGAAGTTAAGTCCAGTTTTCTTTGCAGGTTTTTGGACCATATTCGACGTCTATGGATGGTCTCCCCTGGCACAAAAAGTATCTCGGCATGTTTTTCGATCAGTACTGTGCCAAAGTTCAGGTCCTTTTTCAAGGTTTTAAATAATACATTTTGTTGCCTAGGGTCTTGCTCTTTCATTTTAACTCCTCGCTTGTGAAAGGCGTGCAAAAATGGCTGAGATAGAGTGCCCGAAAGACGCAAACTCCCCAAACCAACAGTTGCAGTTTTTGGATTTTTCAGTGGTCACTGTGTGGTAAAACGTGCAATATAACGTGTTGTATTGATTTTACAACACAAAGGGGTTTTCTGACTGATGAGCGAGAACTCCTACTTGCAATATTGATTGTGGTCCTCGTGTTCGTGTCCCAGTACACTGCAATTCCCTTGAAAAATCCAAAAACTGCAACTTTTGGTTTTTGGGGGTTTGTCGTCTTTCGGGCGTTCTATCTCAGCCCTTTCTGCACTCCTTTTTACAAGCCAGGTATTAATGAAAGAGCAGATCTCGGAAACACATGTATATTTTTGAAAACGTTCAAACTGTGGCCTGACTTTGGCACAGCACTGATCGAAAAACATGCCGAATACTTTTTGTGCCAGGTGTATTTCTTTACCGTTGAACTGAAAGCGACATGCACCTTGACCTTGATGAGCGGCATGGATCTGGTGGACTAAATAACTGGTGCGGTCACAGTTTATCTCCTTAGGGCTATAGAGTTCTGATACGTTGGTCTTCATCTAGGGTTGTACGTTGGGTCTCGGACGATAGTTAACTTCTCCACTCTCAATGTAGCGGCGGTGTAGACTTGAACTTGTGGCTTGGTGATACGTGAAAAACATGAGCGACATAATTGAAAGGAGCGTTCCAGCCTAACAACCCTATGGATCTCGCACGATCCTGCTCCGAGTTTTGCCATTTTGACAGAGGAAACAAAACATGTCATTGGGATTTAACACCGTGGGTTTCACATACACTGATCTTTTTTCATCTCACATCTGTTTCCAGTGTGGAAGCAAGTGGTCAAAATTGGTATTTCACTTAAACTTGAATAACTGCACCTGCTTTTCATTTATCACCTGTCTTGACCGCAAATGAATGTACCCAACAATGCATGCATGGGCACATTTTACTTCCACACTCAAAGCTGATAGAGAATGAATGGTCTGTTTAATTTTGATGTACAACTCACTTTGCCTTTTATTAATATAAATAATGAAATAATTTGACTTTTCTAAGTGTCCAGGACTTTTTTTTGCGATTTTATGATAAAAATGCAGAGCTTCTCCCGCGTCTTTTCGCGCGGGAGATCCACCCACGGCGCCGCTATTCCATTTCCATCTTGACCCTCTCCTCTTGGCAACCCCCCTCCATGCGGGGCTGGATCCGCCCCTGCGGCCCCATGCCCTATTTACCATAGCATTGTAATGTACTCGATGCAATGTTGGATGCACATGCATTCAGCATTATTTTTGAATTACAAAGATAATTTATAATAAAATTTAATCAAATTATTTATAGATTAATGTTTTTAGGAAATATACAGATGAATAAATTCTGTTATCAATGGAGCATATTCACCGAGTCGGCCTTTGGTCTAGGGCCTGGCCAATAATCAATTTATTTTTGCCATTTTGGTTTTCACATACATCTTAATGGGCACGGGGCCTGGTGGAAACATTCAACCGAGACGAGACTTTCGGATGAAGAATGGGCTTCGCATAGTAACTTTACTGCCAATTTTTAATTTGGGGGTGGGGGTGAGAGCAAAGCACCAATAAATGTCAAACCGCAATCATTTAAGATGGTTAGATGATTCTCTGAACAGTGGCAGCACCAGAAATTGGTTTTTTTTTTTTAAATTTAAGAAATCAATAATAATGGCACATGTTTTGAAGAGCCGCCCCAATTTTCAAAATGTGATATTTGACAAAGTTCCGTTGGTAATTGTCTAGGGAAACTTATACCTGCGACGGACGAGAATGCGTAAAAATGTGTATTTATCATTAAAATAAGCGATTTGTTATTAGAATTGGGGATAGTGGATTGAACCAGTTTGGACTTTACGGCAGAGCTAGAAATGCTACGTTTATGTACGTCACTGATTGAAATAGTGCCACCTTGAGAAAATAACTCTAACTTGACATTCCTGAACCAATAAACACAACGATGGATTGAGCGTAGACAAAGTACATGGCGCGTTTCCAGGCTATTTCACATTGGAAGGCTGGTTTCCAGCACGTTTGAATTATTATGGAAGATCTCCGATAATAATATTCTTAAGTATAAAGATTCCTTCGTTTGTGACACAAACATTTTCGGCTTGTTTTCGGCGGATTTCTCACTCGTGAAAAATTTTTTTCGAACTCTAATTTTTGTTAATTGTGTAACTATCGATGCGCTTCTTATCGATGCGCCATTGCTGTACCAACCTATGGCCAAATGGGAATGCCCACAAAAAATACAAGGAATGTACAAAGTGGTAATGTTGTGTTTATATAATGTAAATGGTCTCTCTAGAGCAGAATATATAAACATCAAAATGATTGCAATTGTGTATGCTGTGGAGCAAGGTTCGCGGAAACTCATACTCTTTTGAGCGATTGTGATGCAATTTCGAAACAATGATTTTGCCCCTAATTTCCAGACGATAATCCGGAACTCATTATATTGCACCTGTGGCCTTTTGTCTTATACCCCTCAAATGTGGTATGAATTCATTTGAAAATTCCCTCGGGAAAGTGGTTCCTGGGGGGGGGGGGGTTGGAAACCCCCCCCTTAGGCCACAACGTGAGTGAAAACACCTTAGGCACTAAACAGCAAATTAGCATATAGCAGGCGGTGGCGGCCAAGAGTCAGTATTTATAGTTAAACTCACTAAAACGTCAAATGAAATTACAGCAAATACCAGAGTGCAAAACCAACAAATTAATTTGGGTGCTTTGATGTGGGTCGGTAATGGGTGTTACCATGTCACATAGACCTCGTCCTCGTTCGTATTCATGCAACAAAATTCAGAAATACCTTCACAGTGGAGTTGATTCTTCAACTCCAACGGTTTGGAATAAGAATATCTTAACAACCCATATAAAAAAAATTCAGAATTTTTCGTCAAGATTCGCTTTTACGTGTTAAAACAATGGCGAGGTCTGAAATTGGGATTTCTTGGCAGCCCTCCCCTGCTATTAGCACATTTTTTGAAGAGCGCCCCAATTTTTCAAATTTGATATTTTTGCAGAGTTATGTGGGTATTGTCTACTAAACTATACCTGCAAATAGTGATGCTAAGAATGCGATTTATCATAAAAAAAGCGATTTTTTGTATTAAATTGGGATCCAGATTGGACTGAACGGCGGAGCTGGAAATCTACGTTTATGTCCGTCCCATGATGAAATTGTGCCACCTCAAGAAAATAACCTCTAACGTGACTTGCCTGAACCAATTAAAACAACTAATGGATGAGGCGTAGATATTTACGTTGCGCGTATTTCCCGGAAATTTCACATCGGAAGGCGCGTTTCCAGCAGCCGTTGAATTATTATCGGGATTAGCGATATTAATTTATTCTAATTACAAATTCCTTCGTTTGTGACCATAGACATTTGTGGTCGTACTAACATACCATTCACAGGTATAGTTTACTAGCCCGTTACCAATAGTGCACAGCCTCTGTGTACGAATCTTCAATTTTATCTCGTGAAAATTCAAGGGTCGCTCTCAAAAAAATGGATTCTAATATCTGGCTTTTAATTGTAAGAATAGGCTTTCAAAACATCCAAGTTTTCCAAAACTAGAATCAATGGACTCATCTTAGGACCATGCTATCTCCGATTTTTATGGGCCGAAATACTCAGAATTTCGGCTGTAATCGACCCAATCTTTTTGTTTTTCGTCTCACATGTAAAAAACAAAGCCTATCGGGGAGATACCTTTCTGCGCGACAGGTCTATCTTGTTCAACTGAGCGTGCCCCGCCTGCTGTCGAGATGAGCATGAACATGAAAGAGTAACTCCTGCCGAGAAGTGGCCTTTGTTGTTCTATGCTTTTACAATTAGTTGCCAAGTCATATAATTGGGATAATCGGCTTTGCGTAATGCAATAGGGAAACGAGCTTTTCCTTCTCTCCTAACTCCCATTGCTTGGACCACTAGATTTGCAGCGTATACGCACTTCGGTCAACAGTTCTGGACAAGAGGTGTCTTGAAGTCATCGAAAAGGACGGTGGACCTACCCATTATAGAAGTTGCACAGCTTGGTTCCTTGCTGAGTTGATAAGCTTTGAAATGGAGTAATAAATGTTGTTTTATGTCCAGAAAGAAATGGTACTTTCTTTTCCACTTTTCTGTGTTGAAATGATTTTGCAGACAACAAGTGCAACTTTTTTTTTGAATGAAATTTCATAAGAGGACTATTTCATGGGCCAAAAAAAAACGTCTATCGCGGCAAAAGTAATGTTGTCATTCTGTGCGTTAGAAATTGCGCATCCACAGATTTGAATAAAAAAATAACATTAAAAAATTATTTTGAGTTACGTCAAAAGTATCAGACCTAGGTTGTGTATTTTCTTTAAATGACGCACACTGCATTCCATTATGTTAAGAAATAGATACTTCCCAGATAACCTCAATAACAAATAACGAGTGGCCTCCTACTTCGGAGGTGAAGGATTTACCACCGTATCCCGATGACGAGTAGAACCAAAGGACTCTAATATGAATGGCTCTTTTTTTTTACTCGGGAATTACCTGCTAAATAGCGTTTTTTTTTTTTGTTCGGGTTGACATTAACCCCGTTTTTTTTTTTAATATAAGTATAGTGACATTTTGTGAGATAGCCTATATCATCCGCTAAAATTCTAACATTTTCCCACACACCTGTTTACATGTATTTGTTGGCAATGTGGCCGCTCCCATCAATCCACGCGACAACAATAAGCAAAGCGTGGATGATCTACAACCTAGCCCCACTCTTGAAGGCCCTGTATTGGAAATTCGCGTTGCCCAAAACTTAAAAGTAGAATCTGTTCCCGTGTGATTTCCGTCTATGCAAAAGACACGCAACAGGATAATTTTAAAGTAAAAAAACAATAAACAAAAACAAAAAAAATGCAAAAAAATTAAAAAAAAACAAAAACCAGCCAATAGATTATGATATTCTTCTGTCACAACCATCTGGTAAATGCTAATGTAAGACCGCCACATGTATGCAAATTAGGCAAAAAGAGACTAGTACGATGAATCATAGGCTTGTGTTATTACGTTCCCATCGCATCAAGACTAGCCTGTTAATTCGGTGACGTTTCATATAGAAGTCCCATGATGCAAAGCGGCTACTGCACAACGTCATACAGCGCAATGACGGAATCAATTGTAATACTCATTTGCATCAATGGGACTTCTATATGAAAGTCTACCGTGAATTATTATATCCACCAACTTACCCAACATCTGAACAATTATTAGAGGGCTTAAGGTTAACAAAAACAAACTCGAACAGATTTTCGA
>JAMKCH010023054.1:0-37716 GCA_023653785.1 Ophioderma brevispina
TTACACGCACTGTGCAAAATCTCATTTTTTTTTGGAAATGGGGGCGCTCTTCAAACAATGTGCTCTTATTGGATTTAAAATGCCAGGTTTTTTGATATGACTGATACTTATTCATGGTAAACTAGGTATGTAAGGACATAAGCCAGTGGGGCAGCGGAGACAACATGTCCCCTCTTGGGAACATAAAGAAAATTGTAGCCCTTTTTGAGCCCTTTTGCCTTGTGGCCGAGACTAGGTGTACAATGCAAACTTTCCTATTAAAGCTGGTAGACAACTGTCTGCTGCACTCAAACTCAGGGTTGGAAGGTCAGCAGTTAGGCCGTGTACCTATAGTAAATCCCAGCAACTGTCAGACGAGCTTCCCTTGTAGGAGGTAAGAAGGTGGAAATCGGAAATGAAACGATACACTTTTTTAACAACCCTTTTTGCTCTTCTGACCGAGACCATAGGTTGGACATAGCAACTTTCCTTTTTAAAAATTGCCTGCACTCAACCTCATGGTTAGACAGTCAACCGCATTTAGGCTTGTCCAATTTATGCCATGCATAAACTTAGACGTGATTGGGGGGGGGGGGGGGGTGCTGGGGGTGCTCCGCAACACCCCCAAATCCCACAAAAGGGGTGAAATGTCCACTTTTTGCGGATTTCTTGATAAAAGGTCCAAAATTCTTTTCCAATGTGGTCATGCCCCCATAATTGTTTATTGTCGCGCCCAAGCGCTTAATAAATAATTTATAAAACAATAAACGTGAAAGAAAAACTTTTATGGCAACTTTTTCATATTGTGACCAGGCCCGTACCAGGGGGGTGCGGGGGTGCTGCCGCAACCCCCCCCCCCCAAATCCCACAAAAGGGGTGAAAGGTCCACTTTTTTGCTGATTTTTTATAAAAAGCCAAAATTTAGAGAATTTTGGCAGAAAGCCCACTTTTTGTTGATTAAAATGTTAAAAAAGTCCCAAAAAGGATGTTTTTTTATTAGGGGGGTTTAGTCCACTTTTAGCAAAAAGGTCCACCTTTTCGAAAAGGTCCACTTTTTTTTTTTTCGACGTCCCGGCACCCCCCAAAAAATAAATCCTGCGTACGGCCCTGTCCCCAAATCCACTTGGCCTCCACAGAGATCATTTCCTCCATTCTCTGTAAGCTTATGGAACGCTCTTCCTGCTCATGTAGCATCAACCATGACAGAGTTGGTCAAAAGGGAGTTTAACCGCTATCTTGGTGGCCAATCCGTCCAGCGTTCTAATTAATAACTGCTGTAATGCCTATAATTACATTGACAATAAAAAACAATCAAATCAACCTCCTTTTTTACAGTTTACTTAAACGAAGTTTAACTTTTGGATTACCTGTAATACACTCCCTCCCCCCCAACCCCCCCCCCCCAAATATAACTTCTAGACTTGTTGAGGCTATTAATCATAAATTGAAATTGGTGATTTTCATTTTTCAATAGTATCTGATTGTTGACATTAGGTTCTTTGAAATGTTGGGGCAAGGCAACTGATGTTTGACTCGAGAATTCTGAACAATTTACTTTTCCTTTTACAATCAATTACATTAGCCGTCCAAATTGAATGAATAATATACAAATACTGACTGCTATAGGAAGCATGGTTAAATTAATAGTCCCTAGGTGATCTCAAAAACTATACTATGCCCCCAAAGCGAGCGAGGAGTATTATGTTTTGAAATCACACAAGGTTTCAGTTTTTTTACAAGTTTTGCAAGGCATAAAATGGGTTTAACTACGAACGGCATAGAATGGGATTTTGCTCAAGGTCTCGACGGGAAAGTTACTATACCGGTAAAAAAATGGCTATACCGGGCAAAAATTACTATAAACTGGCACAAAGAGATACTATAACGGCAAAAGGTGTACTATACACGTTTTACGTAAAAATGGTGAAACTATAAACCATGTCATGTGACTTTCATTTAACACCAATCAGATGACAAGATCTATCTATGAGGTACATAAACTCAATAAACCTTCTTACATCAACCATTTCAAAAACCATTCATCCCACCATTTCATTTAACCAATCAGATGACTGGGATCTATCTATGAGGTGAAAACGCAATAACCTTCTACATTCCACCACTTCAACCATTTTAATGACATCACCCTACTCTTTCTTTTTAAATGCAAACGAAGCTGTTGTACAAGTAATTAAGCAATTAATAAATTTTTCTTCAGAGATCTACAACACCATGAACCTTGCTGCATTTGCTAGTACAGAGCAATAGTCCTTGAATGCATTTGCTGAAAATAAAACCAAAATGCAGCAGTAAAACTTGCTCTCGCTCCCGGATGTTTGTTAATCCGGACGGACGGTGTACGACACATTGTAATCCACAATAAATAATAAAAAGCGTCAAATGAAAAAGAAAGATAAGGCAAATTATTAAAAACACTAACCCAAATTATTTACATTCCTAATTATTAAATAGGGGTGCAACTTTTCTTTAAATGTCCCTTGGGTCGCTTTAAACATTATTTTTGGGGAAATTGTGGGGAAGTGGCCTAGTCCCACAAGTTCCTCATTTTGCTTTGAAATGTATGCAATTAGTTTACATTTAAAAAGTTACAAAATGGTACACCTAAATTAGATATGTTTAAAGTGTTTGTTTTTATATTCACAATTTAGCAATCAACAGGTTTATCATTATTTTGAAATTTAATTAACAAATTCTGAAAATCAGGCATATGCTGCAATCTATTCCAGACTGTTAAATCACACAATCTAATAACTGGTAAACCAAGAAAAATATAGAGATTTTTTAGGTTTGTTTTATATGAAAGATGGCAGAATAAAAAGATTCCATGAAAAATTGACTAGACAATCACATGTTTAGTCACAAGTGAGTTAACAAAATTCCATTGAAATTTTAAGAGTTTCAGTGAAAGACAATTTTTACTGTCATCCTTTAAACCCATCGTCCAACCAAGGGGTTTTCTCCTACATTCACAACCAAGGAGGGGGGGTTTTTACCACCCCCTGATTTTTTAGTCTTAAGGGACAAACGTCACTTGTTTGGTATCGCGTTGTGTACTACATATGGTCCGTTCTTCCACTGGAAGTAAACAAACATATCAATAACACTTGACGTCATAACTGAGTGTTGTTATGACTGCAATAGATGTAATCCCAAATGTTCCAAATTCAGGGATTTTCGCCATTCATGCAAGTCAAAATTTGTATTTATTTGGCAATTAATGGTGGGTGCCAAAGTAAGCAACACATGTTATTCCTTTAAAATAAAAAAATACAACAATTTTTCAGTATTTGCTTACAGTAGCAATCAAAGTACCTAAGTAGGGCTACCATTTTTTTCGCATTTTTAGTCACGATTTTTGGAAAATGGCCATCGGTACTCAGTCCTTGAGCAGTCTGAAAGTGGTTTTTCTAGCCATACTCGGTAAGACCTACAACATAACGGTACAGAACTGTCAAGACTGGCCAAAACTACACATGAAAAAAGAAAAACTGCTCTGGATTTTCGAAATGGCCATTCGGCAACCAGTCTTAGCATTCTGGAAGTGGTTTTTCTAGCAAAAAGTGGCTGTGTGACGGAGCCTATTTTCGAAATCGTGAGAATTTTTCTTTTTCAAGGTGTAGTTTGGCAAGGTCTGGGACGGTCCTGTACAGTCTTCTGCAGTCCTTGTGTGGTCCATGAGCACGTGGCAAATTTGAAAAAAAAAAACGCATGATTTTTTTCTTGCATCCTTAAAAAAATTGTTGTTTGAGAGTTTTTTGAATCGGAAGGTCGGCTTGAACACATGAGCGGTTTGGGAAAGGTAGCCGATGAGTTGGTTGCAGTTGGAAAGTGGTCAGCAAAGAGTCCTGCTCCAAGCGGGAGAGAAAATCAAGCCAATGGGACATGTCAAATCCGGCGACATAAACTCGGCCTACTACAGAGATAGTCTCCGCCTTGCAGTCTTGACAGCCACTTGGTGCTGTTGTGTTAAGGTCCGCGACTGATTGAGAACTGAACAAGTGACATTCTTGATCGCCTACTGCGCGGCGATTGAGCATCTCTTGTCCTTGTAATTTGAACAAGACTGCAACAGCCTCTTTTGAAAAGAAATGTGGTCCTTGTGTAGGTTGGGGGAAGGAGTTGGGGGGTCGCGCGCGGTTTGTCTTACCTTGTCTTCATGTGACGGTCACCTTTCTTATGGGGTCACAACGTCGGGGCGACCAATCGACGAGGACAGTCTTGACAACAAAATGTCACAACTTGTGCCGCGTCGTTTCAAGGTCTTCGACTATTCGGGGACTGGATCAGTAGGCGTCCGCCAATTAAACCTAAGTCTGGATCTTGTTGAATTTCCTGAATGCGTGGTCGGCTTACTACTCTACTCGGCATTCAGCCTCCCTTGTCTCGTTTACAACGGGGGAACTCGCAGACTCATTCATCCCTGGTCGGGATAAAAATGGTAAATTTGGTCAGTTTGAACAACAAGACTGTAGCCGATTTTGAAAAAAAGCGTCTTGTGTAGTCGGGAAATGGTTGGGTCGGGGTCGGGAGCTTTCGTCTGTTGCCGATACCTTTAAAGGGCTTGTTCCATTTATGTGATTGTGTTCTCTACTTGATGGAAGAGACTGGCACTTGCACATACACCCCATTCAGTACCGTGGGAACAAAGCTTGCCGTTCTGATTGTAGACGCAATAATCCATGTTGCAAAGCCCTATGCAATACTTACTGTGCTAATATTGATGTTAAACCACTAAACATGTTTTTTTTTTTATATCTTTGTGATTGAAATGGATTTTGAGGCAGGGCCGTACCACAGGATTTATGGCCGGTGGGGGGGTGTGGGGGGGGTTGGTGTGGGTGCGGATTTGCCAGAATCGGACCTTTTGCGTACCAGAAAGGGGCATAAGAAAAAAATATCGTCGCAAAAGCGTTGAAAATCGTAATACGATGGTTAACAGCTGCTTATCCATTAATATAAATGAATGCACACAACACCCTTAACAACAAACAATTGAACAAACGGACCCTAAAAACATGGCAAAACGGACCTTCAACATCAAAAAGCGACCTTTGTAATTTTTTTGGGGGGGGTTTGCGTCGCATCCCCTCCCCCCCCCCTGGCTACGGCCCGGATTTGAGGGCTCAAATTTCAGGACGACAATGAAAAAAAAAGAAAATTCCGGGCCTTTCATCTGATATCAAAATCAATACTACTTCCGGGTAAATCATGAGGGTCCCAAAGACGATCGGAACAACTCCCCTTTAAGGAGGACAGAATATCATTAGGGCCTTTTTAAGGAGTTCTTTAGCTCCCACTACAGAAAAGGTTTTTGACCACCTTTGGGTATTTTAATTTGACCCTCTACATCAATGATTGGTAGGTAGTACTCTCAATTGTGGTATCACTTTTTTCAATAGGGGAGGGGGCCATTTAAGTTTACACAGGGGTCAAAACTTTAAAATTGCCCCAATCCAAAAAAAAAAAAAAAAAAATGTTGCAATGTATGCCATATGGTCTATCGAATCATAAAGGATGTTTTTCCAAAATGTATAGTTTGTACCACCTCCGACCATGGTTTGGAGTTTATAAGGTACACTTGGTAAAAAGTCCAATTTTTCCAATTTTGTACAGGGGGTCAACATTAAAAGTTACTCTGATTATATTTTAAATCTGTCAACTTATTGCCTGAGTTTAAGGACTCATAAAAGGTCATAGTTTTGTATTATGGTAAATGATTACTCTTTACTTACGGAGATAAGGTTCAAAGAAGGTCAAACCCATTGATAGGTTGACCTAGGACCTATTTTTTCCCATAACATGGTACTATGAATTGCAGATGGTACAAACTATTCCTGATCCTTCTGCTATATGAACACTTCTATCCAATTGTCATCAACATTGGAGCCCTTAACTTCCGATTTTGACCCCTTTACAATAGAAATGCACCTTTTTTAAACCATTTTATTACAGCCATTTTTACCCTATACTCCAAAACCTTGGTCATAGTCGGTACAAACTACATTTTTGGGAATTCCTTATGACTAGACGGGACAATATGGCATACATTCAACATGATTGGATCTTTTAAAAGTTTTGACGCCTGTGTAACCTTAAATTGCCCCTATGAAAAGTTACACCACAATTGAGAGTACGACCTACCTAGCGTTGATTTAGAGTGTCCATACTAACTACCAAAGGTGTCAAACCTTTCTGTGTGAGGGGTAAACGATTATGTTTTGACCTGGGTCCTACCTCCTCCACTACTTAAGACACACAATGACCATGCCTTGTTATTCGGAAAGTTGAGTATATAAAACTGGAGAGGTGCAAAATCTAAGGCCCCATCGTATCCATACCATTCCTAGCTTTCCTACTAAGTCCCCCCAGAAATTCTAATTGTTCAGAGGAAAATTGTTTTTGTTTTAGGCTTTATTGAATCATGAGAAAAGAGTTAAAAATCCTAGAAGAAGATGGGAAGGCATCATCAAAAAGAGTTATTAAAAGATTAAAAATGCTAATCTTGTTGCCTTCGTTTTGTTTCCCCCAACCACACATGCAGATCTAAAGTTAAAATAATGCATTTTGGGGTATTTTCTGTTCTTCTTTGCGAATGTAGATCTATTTTTCTATACAGATAAAACTACAAACAAGAATTAGACTTTTGATCCCATTCAGATAAGATACTTAATGTTCATAGAGGGCAAAATCATGTGCACAAAGGGTCAGATAATGTTAGAGGCTGATGTAGTATTACATGGCAAATTTGGAGTATGATCAAAATATTACATGTACCCACACTAACCCCAAAAAATTCAACAGAAGGTTTTCTTATTGTTCATTTTCAATGGTATATAAGGTCAGTTTATATTATCAAAAAGTTTCGCAAAATCGAAGTCCCAGAAAAAGCGTTTCAACTATTAGATAACAAAAGGAAAATTGCCGCCCAAATGGCCGCCATCCGCCATTTTGGAAAACATACTCCCTCATATCTACTGGCAATAAATGAGCTACAAGGACAAACAAGATGTCATTATTCCTACTAATTCAGCATAATAACAAATCCATTAAAATGGGTTTTATGAGTTGAGATATCATCTGACTTAACCCTCAAAATCCACTATTTGGGCCGCCATCCGCCATGTTGAAAAAGTAACACATTATTGTATTCCTGGTGCCGGATGGGCAAAAGGACAACAATATGTCATTTCCTATAATTCTAGCATAACAAATCCATTTAAAATGAGTTTTATTAGTTGAGATCATCAGCTTGTTGGCCTCTCAAAAAATCCAATATGGCTGGCCAATCCGCCAATGTTGAAAGTATGATTTCTTTTTATCTATGACACCATAATGTGGCAAATGGGCATATAAGGTGTTATTTTTTTATTAATTGAGGAATAAAAGGCATTAAGATGTTGTTTCAAAGTTTTAGAGCATCTTGGATGACATCTTCAACATGGGCCGCTGGTCCACCATTTTGAAATACGGAACAGTACATCCTCCTAATAGCATCAGATATAGATTACAATGAAATAAGGTATCATTTTCTATTAAATCCGGCATTACTAATCTATTAGAATAAAAAAATTTCTAGTGGGCTAATTTGTCCAAAATGTTGTATCCATGTTGATTTTTACATTCATCTATAAACTCTTCATTTGAATTTGGTGTTTACTACAGTTAATTTTGTAATTCTCCAAGTATAGCAGAAAGTATTTTTTTCCAATCACATTATTCACTTCATCACCAACATGTGGCAAAGACCACTTGTTTTGCAACAGACGAGATCGAACCACACTATGCTATTTATTCTTCAACAGTTTAGCATCATTGAGACTGGCATTTTGGTCCCTGTTTTTGACATGAATGTCCACACGCTTGTGTGTGGCATTCCCATTCTTTCTGGAGGTACATTTCATTGTGATGCATCTGAAGAACATTGCATCGGATCATTTCCGGTGGAACTCTGGTGGGCCAGCAGTTGTTCTGAGGGGAAATAATTTCCCCTTTAGCTACGCCATCCTCATTTCAGTGGAATTTCGACCATCGTCTTAATGCACATCCTTGCATGAATATGTTCTATCCTACAGAGGAGTTCCTTGTCAGCGAGGTTTTTTGGTGGGAATCTTTCCGGTTTAATAACCCGAAGAGCATTTGGACAAACTACCTCTTTCATTCATGTTTTCTAATCTGTGGAGGCTCCTGACTAACTTTGCCAACTGATTCCTAAAAATCAAAAGTATAACCCTCATCTTCCAGCGGTCAGTACTATCTCATGACCTTGCAGTTGAGACCCCCAAGAGCTAACAGGTTCAGACCCTTCAGATAAATCATTTATTCCTTCAACTGGCCCACAGCTGGTATGGAATGCCCTCCTGACGCCATTCCTTCCTGCTATATCATCTGGGCCAGCTTAAAAAAGGAGGTTAAAATCGCTATCACTCCCTCGGCGCCAACCCAATCAGTGTTTCTACCAGACGGTTAGTTTCTTATCTTCGTGCTTTTAATATGCCCTGGTAATGCCTTTACCATAAAAAAGACTCCGATTTCTGACCATTGAACAGGGCCTCATTCATTGCAGTCTTCACTTTCTATCAGATTCAGGATCACTATTGGGAGTACCACAATACTCTGGAACAAGCTCGTAACAACGGTCGGCCATGAATACTTTACTTTGAAGAAATAGACTTCTTGCCAGCCCCGCCCCAAATATTCCTGAAAGTAGTAACCAGCACCTTACAATTGCATGGGCGAACAGCAGATTAGAGCGATGTTATCACTGAATAACCTTCAAAAGCTTTATATTATATCACATATGTTTCCTTTCCTCCTTGTCTCTGTCAGAACCAAAAGTAAAGGCCTTACAATCCGCTCTTCTGCAAATGGAAAAGAAGTATTAATAGATCTGTGTCTTTCCTTTCCCCCCAATTATGATTTTTTGACTTAAATTATGCCATGCCGACTAGCCATTTTGCTATATCAACATCTCCATCTCCTTCTGCATAGATATTACGTACGTGGCAGTCTCTTTGTTGCCTTTCGGAGTACTTTGTTGGCATTCGGGCACCAATGCACCATTCGCTTACTTGCGTATGAGGCAGAGGCTAAATATGGTTTTGTAGAAACAGGTGGAGCCAGCTCAAAGCTGTTGATGTTTGGGGGTATGAGAAGTCTTTCTCCCTTCACATCACAGAGAAAAAGCCTTGAAGAAACCTTTTCACAGGGATAAATGCTGGTGAGGATTTCAATGTACTAAGAGAATCTTGTTCAAAGTAGGGCAAAGATAACAGTCAAAGAATGGCAATGACAAAGCCGACTTTTTCTTATAATAGCTAAAATGAATGTAAAACTAAAGTCAGACCCTTGCATCTAATGGGCTGGTCAAGGTAACTGATGACGCAGCTCTGTTGATTCAAAGAGATTCCCTGTTTGGTATCACAATCTGGAGAACTGTCAATGGTTAGGCCTAAGAGGTGCGTTTGCGATACGTAAACTTTCAACCATATCCGCCATCCCGTGTTCTTGAGCCAAGCATTTTTATGTAGGCCAGATAAAGCACACAATTTCTGATGGCCATTTAACGAACAGTTTCCTCGTCAGAGGCTGCTGCCCCTGAGACATGCCAAAGACTGATCACTACTATGTTGTTGATGGAGTTTCTCCTTTTTAACAAATCGCTTGTAATGAGACAGAGTAAGCAACCTATAGTATATTTGCAAATCTGTTGATTATGCATCTTTCACAGCTGACCACTATGGCAAAGCTCCCATTGTCTTTGATGGATACCTTGGGAAACCAAAACACAAAAGACAATCACACATTAACGTCGTGAAACTAGGATCGCTAATTACGGTAGACAAATCAAATGCAACAACATTTTTTTGCTGGGAAAAAGGAGATGCAGATGTTGAATGTTGATATAGGCAAAAACAGCAAATCACCCATGGCATATGTAGGTCAACAATCAATTGGAGTAAGACACGATCTGTTGAACTTCTCCAATATGCAGAAGATGGCTGTTATGACCTTTTACTTTTGGTCTGACAGACACAAAGAGAGAAAAATGTGTATGATTATCAAGCTTCTGAAGCACTTATTCAGTGATGGCATTTGCCCTATATGTATCTAAAAAAGTACTTAAACCTCCCGGAAAAAAAAAAGTCTCTCATAACGATCTGTTCTATCCTGTCAGATGCGATCTTACCTCGGTTGAGTGTAGCTCGATCGTCTCTCTCAGGGGGTCGTCTCCTCGGGGTGCTCGGAAGAGAATGCGAAGGGAAAATAAAGGTCCCTGGCAGTCATCGGGGGGGTTCCCTGAGCATCCCGTAAGGCGTCCCTGCCAATGCATTTTTCAGGTTGTCATACTCTACTCACTTCAAGAATTATTTTGGTAGAAATCTGTTTTCTTTTTCTTCAAATTCATCCATGTTAACCCTGTGGTTACGAGTTGTTCCAGATATTTTACTACCATCGTAAATCTAATCTATAGAAAAGAATGAGGTTCAACCCAATGGTGTCCCTGTTTCAATCATTCAGCATTCAGAGTCCGTTGAACATGACACTACAGTATCTTTCCAAAAAGTTTTTTTTGCCACAGCCACAACGCTTTGGTGGACATTCACACGAAAACATTGACAAGAACCATCTCAGATGAATTGATGACTTGAAGACTAAATTGTAATAGTTTACTAGTGTCGTCAAGCTCATCTATACTACTTGCAAACAGTGTTTTCGTCGGCCATATTTTTGGTGATGATGTGAATAAGTGAATTGTACTTTCTGTTACTTTCAAAAATTTTCACCATTACACTTAAACAACATAATGTCAAATTGTGATAGATTATAGTGATAAAATTATCTGGCTACAATTATGTACAAATAGCCAACTAAAAAAATCCTTTATTTGAATAAATTTGTAATCGCCGATAGAAAAGTACAAACATACAAAACCCATTTGTCATGTAATCTGTCTGATGCTAAATGAGGATTTATGGTTTTCACTTTTTAATGGCGACAGTGGCCAATTTTGAAGACGTCAAAACTTTACAAAAAACAACCATCTTAGTGGTATTTTATGCTACAAGTAATAAAAAAAATAAACTATTGTCATGTTTGGCCCATGTGTGAACCAGAGATAAAATAATTTTGTACTTTTAAACAATGGTGGATGGCGGCCATATGGGATTAGAAAAAAATGTCCAAATGGTATCTCAACTTCATAAACCCCCATTTTAAATGGATTGGGTTATGCTAGAATTACTAGGACATACATCTTGTTTTGTCCGTTTTGGCCCATCCGGGGGTGTCCCATAGATTACAAGACTTTGTAACTTTCCAACAATGGCGGGGGAATGGCGGCCATATTGGATTTTAGAGGTCAAGATGGTATCCCAAATTCAAAAACCCTTTTAATGGATTTGTTATTCTAGAATTAATAGGAAATTACATTTTTGTCGTGTTTGGCGGGCCATCCGGTACCAGAGATAACAAGAATTTGTACTTTCCCAACATGGCGGATGGCGGCCATATATTGGGATTTAGAGTTCAAAATTATATCTCAATTCATAACACCAAAAAAAAACCCCTTTTTAATGGAATTTGTGTATGCTAGAATTAGTAGGAAATGACATGCTGTTTTGTCCTTTAAAGTAAAGAGCTCATTTATTTGAGAATAAATTGAAGGATTTTAGGTTTTTTTCACGCAAAATTGCGGATGGCGGCCCATTTTGTTATGTCATAGTTTAACACTTTCTGGGACTTCGATTTGGTGTCAACTTTTGATAATATTGTTAATCTGACCTTAATCTACCAGGAAAATGCAAAAAACCTTCTGTTGCAATTTTTTTGGGTCAGTGCTATCTTTACTCTCCTAATGTAGTTTAATTGTGGACCCGCATTTGGTCCCTTCATTAACATCTTCCTGGAAATAGTGCAGGTTTCCCTTCCTACGATGTGTTTTTATAAAATAACTTCTTCAACATTTCAATTCAATCACTCACACCGTATATCCTATATTAATAAAACCATGCAGAAATTCACACTTTCATATAACAAACACCAATTTTAATGTTTAAAAGAAGTCACAAATAGTCTACCAAGATTGTCGCCTAATAGTGTTATTTCAGTGTTTTACCTGGACTTTTTTAGTGATGTGTTTTCCACCCCTTCCACCCCCGCCCCCTAAAATCTAATAGAGCGTTTATAGCACCCCCGGCCTGCACCATCTCTTTGTCCACAATGATTGTCATCTCCTGACTTTAATCCTCTTGTTAGGTTTGAAGGGCTCGAGTTCAAATCCCAGTGAGACAAAAAAACTTCCTGGGCGTTTATTTAGAGTACTGGTCCTACGACTAGCTCTTCTCTCCGCTCGCTCTCCACAGATCATTGGAAATTGGGCAACAAACTAAGAAAGCATCTCAGCTTCTATCTCAGCTCAATCTTCCATTCCCTACTGGTGTGCTGTAGGTTCAAAGGTCTTGGTTTAATATATTATAGATCATTTGAAATGGTTGCCAAACTATGAAAGCAAATCTCCGCTAGACCTATTGGTACAAGTTGGGGTTCACAAGGTCCTTGGTTCAAACCTCAGTATAACCACTTTGCTGGATTGATTTGCTCAGGTATGGGCCTACTCTTAAAGTAAAATTCTTATTTTTGAACTGGGGCAAAGTTTGTTAATCAAAATATCCTTTTCTGAAGGAGAACTGTGTCTTCCTTTCGTTGTGTACAAAATATCTAATTCCTATATGATCAAATATGAATTCAGCCTATATTTTATAATTGAATATATGCATTACAAATCAACCTTCTGTTTTCATTTTAAGTTATTTCTGCAGCCAAATAAACGGTAGGGAATCCATTGAGTGGCTAATCTAATATTGAATCACTACATATCACAAACAATAGATGGCTCGAAGTCCCTCGTTGCAACCTTTAAATCTCTTTATAGATATTCGGGGTTGGAAAATGAACTATAAAAGCACGTCCAACACCACATTTTTGTATACCAAATTTTTGGGTGCTATAATTTTTGATCCAATGTATAGAATTTTACATGAACTACCTTACTAATGTTGCGGTCTGGTCCGCCCTGTTGTGGCATGGAGTACCAAACTTACTTCCAGGAAGAAATTGTTTGTTATTGTAAAAACCTGGGCATACATTCATAAACTTTTGGCCCCCTTTCTCTACTGTCAGAAGGTGGCCAACAAAAAATGACAATTTTAATCAAATTAAAAATTATTAATTAAGTATGGAAAATACGAGGGGGGGGGTGGGGCGAGAAACTGATGGTCCCATATTGTCACTCTATTATGAATGCATACCAGAACCCCAATTTTGAAATGGATGAAGGTCATTTTATGGTATTGTATCTTTGAAAGATGGTAATTCCCAACAAGAGATCCATTGGTCATGTTGGTTTGCTTAGCAGCATTGAAATTCCATCCGTCGAATATAAATAAAAACGCAACTTGTTTTGAAACTATAAACTATGTTTTGAACTTATCTAGAGTTGTCACATAGAAGACCAAATTCTGTCTAAACCTTAAATATAAAAATATAAATGGTTTTTTTTACTTTTTTTATTTATTGTAATTTAAGAGCGAATGTGAGTTAATTTCAATCCAGTCAAATAACCCTTGTAATGTAGATAATTGTCATCTCACAAAGGCAAACTGCATCAACTAGGGGGATCTCTTTAAATTAAGGCCATCCACTCCTTTTTCATTTCTTGAACATGCAGCTTAAAGGGGCTATTTTCGTGATCGCACAGCTTGTCACCCACACCACCCCCGACATAACGTAAAACATGTGAGAAGTTTTGTGCATCATTGTGATCCGTTGGGCCAGTACAATATGATTTTGCAAATTTCAATTGTCTCTGCCAGACATTCGCAATTTTGTAATTTCTGTCTGTAAAAACGGACAAAAATTACAGCACATTGGTCTATGGGGCACTGTGTGCAAGCATTTGGCTCAGAAAACACCAAACACAACAACCAAAAACCCAAGATCATAATCAACTGAACTTTGGGAATAAGCTTTTCCTCAAACAGAAGTTGCTAGAATCACCAAATGCACCTTTTAATGTCCATGTCCCGAATCGCTAATAGCCCCAGCCCCGGCCCCAGGGACCCCCCCCAGATTTTACCGGAAGAGGTCAAAAATTTGTTGGTATCGGAAGAAAGCTACTATTTTCCCTTTTACCCTGCCAACTTAGGGCTAAAGGCTTTTAGAGTTTTGATGTTTTTATGAGTGACAATATGCCGTCCCCATTTTTTTGTCGAAACCAATATAATTTTACACAAAGTACTCTGGGGATAACAAAATCACATTTTCATCAGCCTGTCAAAGAAACGGATTGAAATACTGATGCAAACAATTACAGATGCGGTAGTGTTTTGGGGTCAAGGTAGTTCAATCAAGAGAAAAATTTATATTTTTAAATCAGATCATCCGCCCCTTTAATATTGAGTGTGAGTAATTTGAAACTGCATATTGACAGGGTTTTATGAGAACAACCCTTTAAAAAATTTGGCCATTTTTTTTCTAAATATTTAAAGGTTAATTTGATTATCTTGTGCTTTCTAGCACCTCATTTCATTTATGGTTCAAGTTGTGCCAACGGCGAGGTGGCGATTTGCGGGCGGGGTGTAAACTTTACCACCACCCAACGTATTGAAAGGAAACATTCAAGCATTTATATGTAAATATAGCAGTAAACGAAAACAAATCGGTAAATTTTAAAAAAATAATTCGTTTAAAAAAATTTTCATTCCTAGAATGACATTAAAATACAATATGAGCTCAATAATATGTTGAGACCACAGAACTCACTCACAGATGTACTCTTAGGTCATCACATTCACTCTAGCGTGATTGTCAAGACAAGCCGTTGTGCTGGAGTTGTAATAACCAATCCATATACGTTTGGTCGACCACATTTGGGGGGCATGTTTTTGTTTAACATCAATTAAATCCCAATTTTTATGGAGTGAAGTGGGAGAAGAGGTTGTCAATAGATCGCCGACCCTTTAAAAGCATTCAAATAGAGGAGAAAACTCTGGTTGCACCTATTATGGTGATTTATTGTGATGTTTCCATTTGACAGTTTGATGTCAACAAATGAGTGTCAAACTGTATCAGATTAATTCTATGCTCTTTGTTGTAAACTTCCTGTGCGTATCATTTGACGATTTGCGAATTGAAGCTCTGACACGCAAAGCACCATGATTTCAAACAGACCCTCCTTTGTTGTGCCCCTGAATAATATGCGATTTATTGTCATATTTGAAACCCCCCCCCCTTGGGGGGGGGGCCTATTTAGCATCATGCATACAGTTGTATTGTATGACTTTTAAAAAGGGATTCATTTAAGGGTTAGAGCCCCATGTGGTTGCATGTATAAGAAATGAATGCTTTTTGTGATGTTTGAAACCTGCTTATTTAGCACAAAACAAATTATAAAGAAACACAAGCTTTTAATTGACTTAATTGATTTAATAATGTGAGATGTTTGAATTTTGTATATTTGGTCCTGCCTATTTTGTACCAAACACTTTATAGACATGATTGAACTTGAACAAATACAGTGTTACCCCCAAGAATACAAATGCCTTCCTTTATATTGCCTTATCAAACATAATTTCACTCAATTTTATTTTTGATTTGGTCATATCAAAATTTATAAAAACAAAAAAACAACCTAAAACAAACAAAATGATTTTTAATAAAATCATTCATACTTGTTGAGTTGGTTGCTACTAAAAAACAAAGATGGTGCTTTTTTTTCATTTGTAGGACAGCGTCCAATGTTTTGATATTCTTGAACACTTAAAAAAATGTGAGTGAATAAATCATATGATAAGTAAGCAATCTAATATTTTCCTTTCAGATTTTCTACACAACTACCGCACCATGTCAGTATCCCTGGCAACAATTGACATTCTACATTGCTTTTACAAAACAAACAAAAACCTACAAATAAAAAAATGAAATAAAAGAAACAAAAATGTTTAATTTTTTAGGTTTTTTCTTTTTTTAAAATTTAAACTAACCAGATAACCATTTTCTCCTCTTCCAAAGCATATCGAGAGAGAAATGCCATTTGTTGCAAAAAAAAAACATTGCTTAAATTTTTTTAATTTTTACAATTTTTATTTATTTTAATTTTAATCCGTTTTCCTTCTGAATCTTCAATTTGAACTTGTTTATTAAATTGTTTGTTTTGTTTTTGATATTTTTTTGTTTTGATTGTTTTTGTTTTGGTTTTTAGTTTCCTATTTTTGTTTTTGGAATATATTTTTCCTTGGCATTTTTTTATAATTGCCGATGGCCCGTCGGTCCATATTTTATGTTGATATCTTTATTGATTTAGTCTTTTTGGTTTTTAAAAAATTATTTTAATAGTTGTTTGTTTGCCTTGCTTTGTTTTTTTGTGTTATTTTTTTGTTTTTTGTTTGTTATTTTAATAGTTTTAGTTTATCAGGAATCACATTATTTTTCCATGTATTTTTTACAGCAAAGTGCTCTTGTTTCTTGTAGTCATTCTGAAATCAAAATTTTGTAAGCTGTAGCTGTCCAGATAATCTTGATGGAGGTCACAGATTACCAGAAAAAGTTTGACACCCTCATTGCAGTGCAAGAGCTCTTGTTAGATGTGGCTGTTATAACCCTCGATAGCCTATATAAGCCCGTCCAGATAATCTTGATGGAGGTCACAGATTACAGTAGAAGTTGACACACTCAGGCAGGGCAGAGCGCTTTGTCAGATGTGGTCTGTTATACTCGATAGCCATAAGCTCTCCAGATAATCTTGATGAAGGTCACAGAAGTACGGAGAAAGTGACAACAACTTCAGGGGCCAAGGGCAGAGCGCTTGTTTATGTGCTGTTACGCGATAGCCTATAAGCCCCCGCCAGTAACTTGAGTGAAAGTCATAGATTACGGAGAGTTTACACACTCAGGCAGGGAGAAGCTCTTGTTAGATGTGCTGTTATAACAACTCTATATCCTATAAGTCCCACTCCGAGATAATCTTGATGAGGGTCACAGATTACCAGAGACGTTGACACACTCAGTCAGGGCAGATCCTTTAGATGTGCTGTTAACTCGATGCCTATAAGCCCTCCAGATAAAGCTTGATGACGGTCAAAAGATTACCAGAGAAAGTTTACACACTCAGGCAGGCAGAGTCTCTTGTCATCTGTGGCTGTTAATACATTGCCACCAAGTTTTTTTGGTTTTTTGGCATGGACTTTTCATCCCCAGAGAAAACTGGTAATAAGAAACGTTTATTTAGAGTCCCAAGTATGCAAATGAGGTTATTGCCATTTATTTCCATAGAGCGCTTAACTGCACACATTATACAGTCACATGATGAACCTCAAATGTAATAACTCATTTGCCTATTGGTAATGAAACATACCGAGAAATGACTGTGTGTCCAGGACTGAGATTGAATAACCGAACTTACTGAAACAAAACTCTGATTCAAAACTTTTTTTTTATTTCACGGACTTAGCCATATATTGCATTTTAGCGTGTTTACCACCAAAAATGTCCCACACTTCATGATTTTGCCACTTGTTGGAGTAAATGTATGTTGATTCGTCGTCTACAGACTGAAGCTTAGTTGACCATTACCATTATAAACCGCATTAACTTTTTTAATTAGATGCATTTTTTCCGTATGTAACAACACATTTGATGCACCCTTTTTAACAATAAAACTAAAAATATTAAATTTTTTAGTTTTTTCGTTTTTTTTTTTTAGATAACTTTTAATTTAAAAAAAAAAAAGCAGCAGTTAAGAACCCCATCTTAATTCACTCGAAAGAGTAAAAATATTTTGAAATTGCAGAACTAATTAGGCTTTAAAATGTAGGCTAAGTCTGTAGAAAAATCCTCATAAGTATACTTCTTCCAACTGAAGAATTGCCGAAAGGAAGAAAAAACGGCAGTGCTCAAAGATGTGAATCTCCATTCAAGTACTTGTTGTAGTAAGTGTCCGCAACGACAGTAATGATTAAATATCCGATTTTTTTGTCCTTATTAGGGTTGCTTTCAGCCTTAAATCATTTGTAGGATATGTTGAGGTACCTGTACTTGTTATCGACGTCAAAAAATCTATTTTTGATGTAGACGATTTATATATTTTTTTTTCGATTTTTCTGATTTAGCAGATCACGATGCCTTTAAAAATATACAAGGTCCTGGCCAGAGGTTTATTGAGTCCATCTCATGATGAAACTATATCGATTTAATGTATTAAATATCTGGATCTGGGCAATTAACATATAGTGGCCATTGACTATGAACTGAAATATAGAAAAATTAAACATTAAAACGGTATGGCTAGATCAATTTGGGGGGATTTTCAGCATGTGTTTAATTTGTGGTCCAATGTAACAAACAGAAGGAAATCAGAGGAGGTTATGCTCATCACTATATCTCTGAATGTCCTCCTAATTGTCCCTACAGAGAAACTATTAGGTTATTTGCTTAGCAAAGTTAACCTATAAGCCAAACAGAAGATCTCTGATGGCCTCTTATGTCCTACAAGAAGAACTTTTATGTTGCTTAGGGCAAAGTAAAACTAGAAGCAAAACAGAAGATCTCAGAATTCCCCTTATTGTCCCTACAAGAGAAGTTTAGTATTCTTAGCAAAGTAAACACAAACGAGAAGCAACACATAAGATCTCCGAATGCCTCCCCCCTATTGTTCCAACAAGAGAAGTATTAGTATTGCTTTAGGCAAAGGTAAAACCCTAAAAGAAAAAAGAAAAAAAAAAAAAGCAAAACAGAAGATCTCTGAATGTCCTCTTTTTGTCCCTACACAGAGAACATTAGTATTGCTAAGGGCAAAGGAAAACTAGAAGCAAAAAGCAAAGAATCTCTGAATTTCCTCCTTAATTTACCTAAAAGAGAACTGATTAGTATTGCTTAGCAAAGTAAACCTAGAAGCAAAACATAAGATCTCTGAATGTCATCTTAATTGTCCCTAAAAGAGAACTATTAATTATTGCTTAGCAAAGTAAAAACTAAGCAAAACAGAAGATCCTGAATGCCCTCGTGTATGTGGTGTCCTACAAAAGAACTAGTATTCTTGCTTAGCAAAGTAAACTAGAACAAAACAGAAGATCGTCTTAATGTCCTCTTTATTGTGTCCCAACAAGAGAAGTATTAGTATTGCTTAGCAAAGTCAAACTAGAAGGCAAAACAGAAGATGCCGCGAATGTCCTCTTATTGTTCCAACAAGAGAAGTATTAGTATTGCTTAGCAAAGTAAACCTAGAAGCAAAACAGAAGTCTCTGAATGTCCTCTTATTGTCGTTCCCTAAAGAGGAACTTTTAAGTATTGCTTAGCAAAGTAAACCTAGAAGCAAAACAGAAGAATCTCTGAATGTTCCTCTTATTGTCCCTACCATAGAACTATTATTATTGCTAGCAAATTAAAACTAGAAGCAAAACAGACGATCTCTGAATGTCCATCTTATGTTCCTACATGCGAACTATTAGTATTTCTTAGTCAAAGTACAAAACTAGAAGGCAAAACAAGACGATCTCTGAATGTCCCTCTTATTGTCCCCTACAAGAGGTAATATTAGTATTGCCTTTAGGCAAAGTACACTAGAAGCAAAACGGACGATCTCTGAATGTCATCTTATTGTTCCACAAGATAGAGTAATTAGTTATGCTTAGCAAAGTAAAACGAGAAGCAAAACAGAAGATCTCTGACTGTCCTCTTATTGTGCCTACAAGCGAACTATTAGTATTGCTTATCAAAGATAAACCTAGAAGCAAAACAGAAGATCTCTGAATGTCATCTATTGGGTTCCCTACAAGAGAACTATTAGTATTGCTTAGCAACGAAACCTAAATCAAAACAGAAGATCTCTGAATGTCATCTATTTTCCCTACAAGAGAACTATTAGTATTGCTTGCAATTAAAACTAGAAGCAAAACAGAAGATCTCTGAATATCCTCTTATTGTCCCTACAAGATAACGATTAGTATTGCTTAGCAAAGTAAACCTAGAAGCAAAACATAGAAGATCTTGAATGTCCTCTTATTGGTCCCTACAAGGAACTATTACTTAGTATATGCTTAGGGCAAAGTACAACTAGAAGAAAAAAGACGATCTCTGAATTCATCTTATATTGTTCCTACATGCGAACTATTAGTCTTGCTTAGCAAAGTTAAAAAACTAGAAGCAAACCAGACGATCTCTGAATGTCCTCTTATTGTCCCCTACAACGATAACTATTTAGTAGTGCGTTAGCAACGTAAAAAAAACACAAAGTCAAACGAGATCTCTGAATGTCATCTTATTGTTCCAACAAGAGAAGTATTAGTATTGCTTCGCAAAGTAAAGACTAGAAAGCAAAAACAGAAAGTCTCTGAATGTCCTCTTATTGTTCCAACAAGAGAAGTATTAGTATGCTTAGCAACGTAAAACTATAAGGCAAAAACAGAAGATCTCTGAATGTCCCTCTTATTGTTGTCCTACAAGATAACTGTTAGTATTGCTAGCAGTAAAACTAGAAGGCAAAACAAATACTCTGAATGTCCTCTTATTGTCCCCTACAAACAAGAGAACTATTAGTATTGCTTAGCAAAGTAAAAAAAACTAGAAGCAAAACAGAAGATCTCTGAATGCCCTCTTATTGTCCCCTACAAAAGAACTATTAGTATTGCTTAGCAAAGTAAAATAGAAGCAAAACAGAAAGATCCCTCTTAATTTCCTCTTATTGTTCCAACAAGAGAAGTAATTAGTAATTGCTTAGCAAGTACACTAGAAGCAAAACAGACGATCTCTGAATGTTCCCTCCTTATTGTTCCTACAAGAGAACTATTAGTATTGCGTACAAAGCAAAACTAGAAGCAAACAGAAGATCTCTGATGGTCATCTTATTGTCCTACAAGAGAACTATTGTATTGCGTCGCAAAGTAAACTAAGAAGCAAAACAGAAGATCTCTGAATGTCCCTCTTATTGTCCCCTACAAGAGACATTAGTATTGCTTTTTAGAAAGTAAAAACTAGACGGCCAAACAATAAGATCTCAGATTGTCATCTTATTGTCCCTACAAGAGAACTATTAGTATTGCTTGCAAACGTAACACTAGAAGCAAAACAGAAGATCTCTGAATGTCCTCTTATTGTTCCTACAAGAAGAACAACTGTTGTATTTTGCTTAGCAAAGTAAAACTAGAAGCAAACAGAAGATCTCTAATGTCGCTCTTATTGTCCCTTACAAGAGACCTAAGTATTGCTTATCAAAGTAAAACTAGAAGCAAACAGAAGATCTCAGAATGCCCTCTTAGTGTTCCCTACAAAAGAACTATTAGTATTGCTTAGCAAAGTAAACCTAGAAGCAAAACAGAAGATCTCTTAATGTCCTCTTATGTTCCAACAGAAGAATTATTACGTATTGCTTAGCAAAGTAAAACTAGAAGGGCAAAAACAGACGATCTCCGAATTCCCCTTATTGGTCCCCTCCAAAGAGAACTATTTTAGTAGTGGCTTTAGGCAAAGTAAAAGCTAGAACGCAAGTCAGAAGATCGCTGAATGTCCTCTTATTGTCCCGAAAAAGACTATTAGTATTGCTTAGCAAAGTCAACCTAGAAGCAAAACAAAGATCTCTGAATGTCCTCTTATATTGTCCCACAAGAGAACTATTAGTATTGGCTTAGCAAAGTAAAACACACTAGAAGCAAAAAGAACGATCCCTCTGAATGTCATCTTAATTGTTTCCTACAATCGACTATTAGTATTGCTTAGCAAGTAAACTAGAAGCAAAAACATACGATCTCTGAATGGGGGGGGTGGGGGTTTTTTTCATCTTATTTTCCCTACAGAGAACTATTAGTATTGCGTAGCAAAGTAAACTATCAGCAAAACAGAAATCTCTTGATTGTCATCTTATTGTTCCATTCCAACCAGAGAAGTATTGTATGCTAGCAAAGTAACACTAAAGGCAAAACCGAAGATCTCTGAATTCCTTCTTATTGTTCCAACAATAGAAGTATTAGTCTTGTCTTATTAACTGTAAACCTAGAAGCAAAACAGAAGATCTCTGAATGTCCTCTTATTGTTCCACAAGAGAACTGTTGTTATTTGGCTAGCAAAGTAAAACTAGAAAAGCAAAAACAGAATACTCTGAATGTCCTCGTTATTGTCCTACAAGAGACTATTAGATTGCTTAATGCAAAGTAAAACTAGAAGCAAAACAAAGATCTCCGAATGCCTCTTATTGTCCCTATCAAAAGAACTATTAGTATTGCTTGGCAAAGTAAAAACTAGAAAAGCAAAACAGACGATTCTCTTAATGTCCTCTTATTGTGTCCAACAAGAGAAGTAATTAGAGTATTGCTTTACAAAGTAAAACTATAGAAGCAAAACATACGATCCTCTGAATGTCTCTTATGGATTGTTCCTACCAAGAGAACTATTAGTATTGCTAGCAAAGTAAAACTAGAAGCAAACCAGAAGATCTCTGAATGTCATCTTAATTTCCCTGCAATAGACTATAGTATTGCTTAGCAAAGTAAACCTAGAAGCAAAACAGAAGATCTCTATGTCATCTTATTGGCCCTACAAGAGAACTATTCGTATTGGTCTTATCAAGTAAAACTAGAAGCAAAACAGAAGATCTCTCAGATTGTCATCTTATTTTCCTACCAAGAGAACTTTAGTAAGTGCTTAGGCAAACGTAAAACTAAGAACGGCAAAACAGAATAGCTCTGAATGTCCTCTTATTGTTCCTACAAGAGAACTGTTAGTAATTGCTTAGCAAAGTAAAAATAAGAAGTCAAAACAGAAGACTTCTGATGTCACTCTTATTGTCCCTACAAGAGAACTATTAGTATTGCTTAGCAACTAACAACTAAAGCAAACGACGATCTCCAGAAAAAAAAAAAAGGAAAAAAAATGCCCTCTTATTGTCCCCTACAAAGAACATTATTATTGCTTAGCAAAGTAACACCTAAGAACACAACAGAAGAATCTTTCTTAATGTCCTCTTATTGTTCCAACAAGAGAAGTATTAGTATTGCTTAGCAAAGTAAAACTAGAAGCAAAACAGAATATCATTCCGAATGTCCCCTTATGGTCCCTACAAGAGAACTAATTAAGTATTGCTTAAGCAAAGTAAAACTGAGAAGCAAAGCAGACAGATCTCCTGAATGTCCTCTTATTGTCCCCCTAAAAGAGAACATTATATTGCTTAGCAAGTAAACCTAGAAAGAAAACAGAAGATCCCTGAATGTCCTTTATTGTCCCTACGAGAACTATTTAGTATTGCTTTTAGCAAAGTAAAATAACTAGAAGGCAAAACAGACGATCTCTGAATGCATCTATTGTTCCTACACATGCAACTATTAGTATTGCTTAGCAAGTAACACTAAGAAGCAAAACAGACGGTCTCCTGGATTTCATCTTATTTGTCCCTACAAGAGAACTATAGTATTGCTTAGTAGCAAAGTAAAACTAGAAAAGCAAACAGAAGATCTCGTGAATGTCAGCTTATTGTTCCAACAAGAGAAGTATTAGTATTGCCTTAGCAAAGAAAACTAGAAGCCAAACAGAAGATCTGATCTCTGATGTCTCCTTATTGTCCCTACAAGAGAACTATTAGTATTATTGCTTAGCAACGTAAAAACTAGAATCAAAAAAAAACAGAAGATCTCTGAATGTCATCTTATTGTCCCTAGCAAGAGAACTATTAGTATTGCTTTAACAAAGTAAAACTAGAAGCAAAACAGAAGATCTCGAATGGTCCTCTTAATTGTCTCCTACAATAGAACTATTAGTATTGTCTTCTTAGCAAGTAAAATCTAGAAGCAAAACATAAGATCTCTGAATGTCCGTCTTATTGTCCCTACAAGAAACTATTAGTATGCTTAGCAAAGTAACTAGAAGGCAAAACAGACGAATCTCTGATGCCCATCTTATTGTTCCTACATGCGAACTATTAGTGCTTAGGCAAAGGTAAAACTAGAAGCAAAAACAGACGATCTCTGAATATCACTTTAATTTCCCTACAAGAGACCTATTAGTATTGCTTAGCAACGTAAAACTAAGCAAAAACAGAATATCTCGGATGTCATTCTTATTGTTTCCAACAGAGAAGTAAATTAGTAATTGCTTAGGCAGTACACTCGAAGGCAAAACAGAAGATCCTCTGAAGTCCTCTTATTGTTCCAACAAGAGAAGTATTAGTATTGCTTAGCACAGTAAACTAGAAGCAAAACAGAAGATCTCTGAATGTTCGCTCTTATTGTTCCTACAAAGACTGTTAGTAGTGCTTAGCAAATTAAAACTAAGAAGCAAAACAGACATCTCTAATGTCCTCTTATTGTCCCCTACAAGAGAACTTATTCTATTGCTTAGCAAAGTAAAACTAGAAGCAAAACAGAAGATCTCAGAATGTCATCTTATTGCCCTACAAGAGAAATTAGTAGTTGCTTAGCAAAGTAAACTAGAACCTCAAAACAGAAATATCCTCTGAATGTCATCTTAATTGTTCTTATTGTTGCTTGACACTCGTTTGTCATTCGGTTTGTTATCTTACTTTCACTCGCAGTCAAATAACCCAAAGTTTTTTTTAACATCGCGCTTCAAAAAAAATCGGAAGAACAGTGGTGGCAGTAGCATCAAACAATTTAGGGTGAAGGGGAATGGGGAGGGTAGCTATATGTTATGTGTGTCCTATAGGCCTTCTGAGTTTATAGGGGAACACAGAGATGGTTCAAAATGTAGAGGGATATGTTCCCTCTCTATCCACCCCCTCCACTTCAGCTGCCCATGCTAAAGAACGGTGATGGGGAGTTTTGCTTCATACCTGACACCCGTCCATGAGAGTATAGGAGTGTTACTATGGATGTTGGTTTGCAGACTAGATTGCTTGAAATAGAGACCACACTGCATGTATAGCAAATTGGCTCTATAGTACAACAGACTCTCGACTCAACCACTCAAAAAAGTTATAAACTGTACAAAAGAATACTGACCCTTTCTTTCAAATTTCAGCAGTTTTCTTGAAACTGTAATTGAATAATAACAACTTACATTTGGCTAAGATTTTAAAACATTCTGACATTTTAAAAACATTCATGAAATTTATTGAAAAGTCAATTTTTGTTCCAAATTTGGACCTCAAGAAAGTCTAGAGCAAAAAACATTTTCGAGTAACAAAACATTAAGTTTGAAAAAGTACATTTCAGGTACAACTTTAATTAGTAAACAGTACAAATCCAAACACATTGAGAATACTTGAGTACACACAATGTAAGTTCTTTAAATCCCAAGGTCTTAAAAAAGTACATTTCGAGAATTTTTTTTTGGCTGTCAATAACAAAAAAGTACTCTTTTCATGAGAAGTACATTCTGAGTACAACACACGGGAAGATACAATTGTAAAAAGGTGGTAACAATGTTGTAGACTTAGACATTTGTAGAAATGTGGTGACAATGTAGAATGCATGATGATTCATTTTTAGAATGTGGTGACACTGTTGTTGGGTAATGAGATATTTCTAGATATGGAACAGCATTAATAGACATGGAGGTGCACTATTTGGTTGTTAGTATAAAATTGGTGTATGACAATAATATGCTGATGATATCTATAAATTGGTTTAACTAGGCCCTGTAATCTGGATCCTATATAGGAATAAATTTGAAGGAAATGTTGTTCCCATCAAAGGACCACATTCAGGATCAAAGGAATAATTATGGATTGCAGGACACAAATGTAACAAAGGTTGTTTTTACGACACATTTTCTCTAGTATAGAAACCACTTTTTGTTCATGAGTATATTATCAAAGACTATTTGCTTTAAACAATATCTTTTATCTTTATTTACCTTTCATTCTAACAGAATCGCATATATAATAAGTGTTTTTTGCATGGAAAATACAAATATTATTGACAATATTACCTATTGCTTTAATAAAATGATTTACCCACACAGCAACTCAGTTGTAAATAAAAAATACTAGTGTTATACTCTTTTCTTCTGTATTAGCTGTATTAGCAGTTTTCAACAACAAGAACAAAACTTTCATGATAATGTTTAGAACTACATGTCTTAGTGCACTGTGGGATATTCACGCCCATTAGGACGACACAAAGATGCTAGGGTAACCATGGCGGAGGCCAGTTCCCTAGCATCAAAAATAGACAGAACTTTTCTTGTGTGTGGTATTTGTTTTGAGCCATTCAGTGATCCCAGAGCTTTACCATGTCTTCATGCTTTCTGCTGTGAGTGTTTGGTAGATTGGTCTAAGGCATGCAGTGATGACCAGAGTATTGTGAGTTGTCCTTTGTGTAAAAAAGTCTACCAGATTCCAGAGGGAGGAGTGGACGGTTTCCCAGCACACTTTCTGGTGACAAACTTGAGAGATACTGTAGATGCAGAAAGAAAGGTATGAATTTGACATTTTAATCATAAGAAGGGCCATTCTTCAGTCACAAACTAAAACTGGTAAATTTTTACTTTCAACCCAATGCTGTTTTGGCAACATAAATAATGTTTCCACTTTTGCTAGATTGGTTATTTTGTCATGGGGGGCAAATAAAGTTCGGTCTCGTGTGTGACCATCTGATGGCCACACACATGACGGAACTTTATTTGCCACCCATATGACAAAATAACTAATCAAGATAAAATGAAAACATTATTTTTGGGTAGGTTGGACTGAAGGTTATTAATAATGTAAAGATTAAAAACAGATTGGTTATGTTGACAAAACAGCATTGGGTTGAAAGTAAAAATTTATCGGTTTTAAGTCACAAACGTGACCGAAGAATGGCCTAGAACTACTGTATGTATCTATAGGCATTTCTGCTATCTATTCAAGCATGAGAAACATCTTCACTATTCAATCTCAACTCCACCGAAAACCCAAAAAGATTTTCAATGTAAAAAAACTTGTGCAGAATAGAGCAGCCAGGCTGGTGTTCAGATCTGATAGAAGGACACCAGCCACACCACTCCTTAAAGAGCTCCATTGGCTACCAATTAGTGAGCGCGTTGTCTTTAAGCTTATGCTTCTTACTTACAAGGGCATTTCCGGACAATTGCCATCTTACTTGTCCGAATACCTCTCTTTGTATATTCCTGGCAGGCCAGGATTGCGATCGGCAGATGACAAGACGCTCCTCACTGTTTCCCGCACAAAAAGGTCAGTGGGTGACAGGGCTTTCAGCAATGCGGCCCCTAGCCTATGGAACTCTTTGCCTATCTCTGTTCGCCACTCAAAGTCCATTGTTACTTTTAAGAAAGCTCTAAAATTTCATCTATTTCCTAAGAGTTGATTGTGTGCTTAAATTAGTTTTTTGTTATTGCCTCACATGATATTTAATTGTGCAGCTGTTTTCTTTTTTATTTTATAGTTTGATGTTAAGTACTTATCTCATGGTTCATTTTTTACAATACCTGTTGTATTACTATGTTTTAGGCTAAATAGTAATTACTCTCTATTTTGTAAAGCGCTTTGACCTTGTTTTGAGAAGGCGCTATATCAAATGCCGTTTGTATTGTATAGTGTATTGTTAATGTATTAGTTTTAACTTTCTCTAAAAAGGTAGTGCATTTAAGCTAAAATTTGAAGACATTCAAGTCTACACTAGACCATGGGACTAAGCGAATAATGTAATGATAGATGAATTACAACACTTACATATTATAGTTGATTTCAAATTACGTGAGACTCCATACATAAATCCATTGGGGTGATGGTTCAATCCTCGGCCATGTGGAGACTAGGCCTTTGTTGCCATCACAAAAAATATTGTGTCCATGGTACAAAGTTACTTTACAGAATCGGCTTACTGGAACCTGATGTATTCAGTTCTACCATGGTCTGTTAATAGATAGGACTGTCCAAATCCACTTTGGGCTAATCTCTTATACAAGATTGGTGGGTGGCCCACTTTTTAATGGCCAAATAAAAAACTTAGTTGTGTTTTATGTGTGCTTGATATTAAGATGGCATGATTCTCCAGTACTGTGATAAAGAATATATTTTTGTAGTGTCAAAGGGTAAATTAATGTTCAAATAAAACAACAGTTAATGAAATATTTGTGCTGGTGTTTTCATCCTATACTTCAAATGAAGATGTGAAACAATGTATTTTAATATGTCACATTTTTTACTAGCTTACATATAACTATAACATGTAAATGATACCAAACTTGTCGACCTGTGGGCCATTAAATATTGTCCTCTTAATTCCTTCCTCCTCTTACCCTCTTCACGTTGAATGGACAGACCTAAAACTTTTAATGAGGTCTCATTATTTTGAAATCTACTATAATGTTATATATAAACACCAAAAATATGTCGTCAGTGATTGGTGGATACTAATTCACGTGACTCAAATATGTGAGACTAGTTCCCCAAATTTCACAGGAGGGAAAAAATTTCCATAAAAACCTACTTTTCCCCTATCACAGGGAAATAGTTTCATTTTTATGGGACTTTTTTCCTGCATAGGTATCTTGACTAGGCTTGGGTTGCGGTGGCAGCTGATTTCGACGAGACTTTGGCAAGTTTTTTTTTCAAATTACAAGAAATATTTTTATATGGGTTTTTTTTATTTTAGCCTGTGGTTCTATAAAACAATATTGACTGACTGCTCTATATTTGTGAAATGGGGCAAAATCCCCTCCCTCGTGACTGGAGACCCGTGGGCCTACTATTTAGAGTAGTAGGCTCACGGTCTCACGTCAGCACCCGGGAGAGTTTATTTTTGCACCATTTCCCTCATGAGCAGTCAATATTTGTTATACTAGCTCCTCCTTATTGGTCACCCAGCGAACTGTGTATGTTCAATATCAAACCTAAACAACTTTGTAAATGTTTATATTTTATATATAATTGTTTTTAATTTTAAGTGATTGTAGTTGTAATTTTCTTTTTGGTTGGGTTTTTTGTTCCAGTGGTTCTGAAAGCTACCTCTTTATGGGACCCACGTTTTTTGTAAGAAGTACAAGATTTCAGTGAAATGTTTCAGTCCATTTTCAGTAAAAACACAACCCCCTGGGCAGGACCACCGGCCTCTTTTTCAATAAATTCAAATATATATTTTTTTTAAATTCTAGAACCTTTTAATTTTTTGAGTGGTTTGTATAATAACCCTGTGAATTTTTAGGGCTTAAGGATTTTTGGTGAGGAAGTTAGGAGCGAAACTGTGCCCCATTTTGGTCCAACCAAAATTAATTTTACACAAGTGCTCTATGGGCTTACAAAACATGTTTTTGTAGCGCTCAACAAACTCACATCAAACGACTTGAAATATTGGTGCAAAAATTGGTGTAAAGTTATCTCTTATCAAATTTGTATTGTTTGGTATGGGACTTAGGGACTACTTTTTGTCGTCTTTCCTAAAAGATAATCCAAAACAAAAGATCAAAAATCATGGAAACTGTACGTTTCCGCGGATTGCTCACCAATGCTCATACCAACAATTGGACACAACCACATTTTGTCAAGATTGAAGCATTTTGAAATTTTGCCCCCCTGGACAATGACCATCAAACCTTAAATGTACCTTTATCACATTTTCATCCATATCTTGGTAACTAAATAAACATCACAAATTTCCAAATTACATAGTTTCTGATGCCTTATGATGGGAACCAATGCTTTGAGACAACAAACAAAAAAAAAAAAACAACAAAAAACCTTTCAACTAAATCGAACCGCACTTTTTATAACTGATCTCTTTAGATTCAAGATGGCCGCCAAAAAATGGACTCGCCCTGTGGGACAATATGTTTGGTAACACATCAGAATTCTTTAGGAGAATTCCTAGAGATGTTTAAATCATGTTTGAATTTATAGTTTTAAAGGGTGCTGGGAACACCATGAAATCTGCTAGACTACCTACTGGGTTAAATCATCGAATTGAAACCCGGGCATCAGCCATTGATATGTAACAGCTATGTAGGAGATTTATATTTAAAAACGTCATCAAAAACGATGAAATTAATGATAACAATTGAAGGTCACATGAGGTCACCATTTTGTTGTTTCCCCCCCAGGCGGCTTTCGCCGTCATATAATCTTAAAATTGATGATCCCACTTAAAGTGTGTTGCAAAAAACCAGTAGTTTTCGTAATTGAAAGAATCAGTGCACATTATTTGTTGATGGGTGTGGATATTTTTCAAAACTGAATTTTTACATGTAATTGGCAGATTTGATTTGAAATTATATCAAAAATAAAGTGTGATGAGACAGACCTCCATTTTGGAATCATTCTTTTTCATCAGCATTAAAATGTGTGGTGATTATTTTAATTGTGTTAAAATGGAATTCTTTAATTCACCAGTGATAAAATAGTTATTATTGTGTTCAGTGTTGAAATGGTTCAGCAATTCTTTAATCACCACTTTTAAAATTGCTTCAGCAATTCTTTTAGTACTAAAATGGTTTGGTGATTGTTCAGTGTTAAAATAATTACAGATTCTTTTTAATCACAAATGTTAAAATGGTTCAGCAATTATTTTAAAGTTTGATGTTAACATTATTTAGAAAATGCTTTAATAATCAGTGTTTACAAGGGTTAGGGTGATTTTTTAGTCCTGTCATAATGGTTCACGCAATTCTTTTAACACTTAAGTGCCCAAGCTAAAAAAACTTCCGTTAGTGCCGCAAGGTGGGGTGGGGGTTCCTAGGGACCCAACCCAGAATACCCCTTTCTTCTTCCCGTGGGAGTTTGATCATGACACTACCACAAATAAAATGGGGGTCACGTAGAAACCAATACCCACAATAAAAATGAAAATCCGAAACCTTTGCCTATTGACCTACGCCATTTTTTGAAAATTGGTCACTCTTCGAAAACAGAGTGGGGTCGAACATTTCCAATCCTCAGCAACGGCCACTATAATAAACTACTAAAAAATTTTGAACCAAAATAGAATCATTATATCTACTCTAGAATAACCAATTAACATAATCATTTTGGCAAATATAGCCAAATTTATAAACCATTCTTAATATTTTTCTCACAAACTTAAAAATCGCCTTATTTTTCTTCAGTCCCCCTATCCTTACACAGTAAAAGAGCACGGCATGACAAAAATTTAGAATTGATTCTATCATCATATAAAATGTTATTTGATTTAAGTATTATTAATTATTAATTAATTACCTCCTAAGGTATATATCTAAGCAAAATAAATCCCCAAGATTTAATTACTTTTAATTTTTTTAAATTAGAAAATATTTGATTTTTTTTCCACTTCCGCTCCGTTAGTGCCCAGGTGGGGGGGGGGCACCTAGGGACCCAACCTAATTATTCTAATGAAGTCGTGGGCGGATTTCATTTTTGTTTTTGTATCAGGGAGAGCGTATTTCATAATCAGACAATTAGCAAAAAACTCCTCCTTGAAACATTTGATTGCGTAACCGAGAATCGCAAAAAATCAAATGTGGGTACTATGGAACCCCCCCCCCCCCCCTTGGGGCCTTTAAGTTTTAATTATTGCTAAATGGTCAAATGATTGTTTGAGTCGTGTTTTAGTCAATCGTGTTTGAATGGTTTCCGCAACTTTGTAATCAAGAGTGCTAAATGATTCAGTGATTGTTCCAATGTTGAAATGTTTAGGCAATTCTTTTTTTTTAGTCATTAGTCATCTAATTTCTTGGATTAACATTAATTGCTATCAGGGACAATACAAGTTTTGATTAAAGGTTTTAATCAAAATACATTGAATATAATTATAAATCTAATGCTTTAGAATGTTTAATCAAATTTAGATTTTTCCTCAATTTTTAATAATCTAAGAAATGTAGAGAGCTAGTGTTAAGTGATGCTGCAATTCTTTTAAAATCATCATTGAATAAAATGGTGTTCAGTGAATTTTTTTTAGTCTTGTTCAAAATGATTTATCGGTTTCAAGAACAGGAAATGTTAACAGGGTTCAGCAGGCAATTATGTTTTCATCAATCAAATGTTTAAAAATGCTTTGATGATTGAATTTAGGTCAGTGTTAAAATGAAATTACAGATTCTTTTTTAATCGCAAATGTTTAAAACTGGGTCAAGCGATTTTTCAGTTGTGTTCAATTTTCTAGAAATTGCTTTTAATTCAGTGTCATAATGGTTTCAGCATTTCTTTTAATTTGAAAAAATGGTTCAAAGATTGTTTTGAGTCATTGTTTTAGAAGGGTCATCAGTGGTTGAAATGGGTTCATTCAGCACTTTTTAATCAAGAGTGCAAATGAATTCCGTGATTGTTCCACCATGTTGAAATTGTTTAGCAATTCTTTTTTTTTAGTCCTTAGTCATCTAATTTCTTCTTGGATTAACAATTAATTGCTATCAGGAGGGCCAAATACAAGTTTTGATTAAAAGTTTAAAATCAAAATACATTGAAATATAATAAAAAAAACGTAAATTCAAATTTGAAATTTAATCAAATTGAGATTTTTCCTTGATTTTAATCTAAGAAAGTTCGAGAGCTAGTGTTAAAATGATTCTTGCAATTTTTCTAATCAGTGTTAGCATCAGTGATTAGCAATTTGTTTTTCATAAGATTATAAATAATTACAATGTAGGCTTAGTCTGGTTATTACATTTTCCATTATGGTGGTTATTACTGTTATGGTCATCCCATGAAGAAAAACATCCCTCTTGAGCAGGGTGGGTACAGGACTTTGAAAAATAATGAACCCTTAACCCCATTAAAATGGTCCTTTTTGGGACTTTTTAACACCCTTTTTTTTTTTTTTTCCCCCTTTTCTCACCAAACGTATATTTTCTTTGGACTGTTAGGGCTAATTATCTAATTAGGCCCAAAAAAGAAAGAGGACGTTTTGTCTCAGCTTGCTGCCCACATAAGCTTATAAGCTTTTGCATTTTAGCACGTTTCTTTTTTAAACCATTCTTGTGATATTGTGCTTTTTTACAAAAGCAAGAAAAAAGAAGTGGATCAAAAATCAACAATTTCGGGGTGTCCCACAAAGCTTTTTACTAAAAAAGAAAAACAAAGAATCCATAGCACTATAGTTTTTGGGGTTAAAGAATACAAGACCAAAGTTTTTTCTTTGACTTGGCAAAGTTTGGGGGACTAGGATTTCTATTTTATGAGGGTGTGGCATAGAGTAAATTTATTCTATATGCATTAGGATGTACTTAGCAAGAGGACCGAAAACCCTCTTATTTTTTAGTAACTGGTGCCTAATTTGAACAAAGTGCATTATATATCAAAGAAACTTGGATCATCTCAGGAATGCAAAACTGCATAATGCAAAGTATAGTTTACAAGTTGAGTTCTGAGAGGAAGGGAAAGGGCGGAAAGGTGCCCCCTATGGGAAATTCCAATGTGAAATGTACCACTGTATACATGGTTACCATCTTCCCAAGGCTTTTGGTTTTTTTTGGGGGGGGATTCTACTGAAATTATAAAAAAAAACACATCTATACAAGGGGATGTTGCTACTGCCTCTACTGACCTTTTTCTCCCAGGGAAGTAAAATGTTAACTGTTAAATATAGTAACAAGGAGTGATCTCTTTCATAAACATTTATGATCAAAATGTAAGCTAAAACAAATGATCTATTAATAGGGGTGGGCAAGTATCCATACTTTTTTAAGTTCATAGTTTTTCATATGGCCAAAATTTTGTGTAGGAATGCCAAAATATTGGGTTGTTCTTTTTGTCATCAGATGGACCCCTGGGGTGGGTTCTGTGGCAAAATTCAAAATGGCCGCCAAATGACGTATTTTTCCACAAAATATATCAATAACACCTCCATCATACACATTTTTGAAGCTGTTTAATAAGCTTACAAAGGCAAAATCCGGTCTATTAATTATATTAATTCACAAGAGCATTCACATTTTTCCAATTTTATCCTTAAAAATCAAAATGGCCACCAAAATCAACATTTTCCCCTCCTTCATTTCCGGACAATTTTTGGACGGTCTTTTCGTTAAAGAAGACAAATAATAACCAAAAACAATGTTATTGTACCACTGTATGACACGAAAATAAAGCAATACATTGTAACTTAGAAGTATTGGGTAAGACAAGCCGATCTAAACAAAATGTCGCCAATTGTTTTTAAATAGAGAAATATCACTTATTTCAAAAAAAACAAAGGGGTGAAAGCATCGGTATTTGTCCATGTAGGCCTACATACAAAGTACCTGCTTATCCTGGAAAGATCACTCATTGGGGTACTTCAGGTACCCCTTCCGATTACCAGGCATGAGAAGGACCTTCTTAAAAATGAAAGCTGAAAAAACACCTGAACTCCATCAAAATACCGGAACCTGGGCGAGAAATTAAAACGCGTAAATTCTTGCAAAACAAAACCACACAACACCATGAATTCAGCTTACACTGAAGATTGTTCATTGCTTGGACTACAACTTTATTTCGTATATTTCGTAGGAAAAGGCCATCACAAATATTTCAAAAATTGGAATTCAACATACCATTTTTAAAGCACTATCATCATTTCTCACAATGTAAAATCACATTGCGCCCTATTTTTCATCAAAGTCCATTTTTTGGCAGTATGTATTTGATCTTGTTGTAGTAAAGACCCCTGTAAGTGGCTAAGCACAAACACTCCTATTTTTCAATTATGATTTTTTATTCTTTGTTTAACTAATAAAAGTCGGGATTCCGACTTTTTTAAGGCCCAGAAATAGTCGAAAATGACATCAAGACCGCTTTAAAATTCTGAAATACCTGTTTTTCACAAGAAAGTTATACGGCGTGATAAGACCTAAAACTAGCAATTAAGAGACAAAATGGGCATTTTGAATTTGTGAAAACAATTACTGATAGTATCTTTAATGTGTGTCTCGGCTTGTTTCAACTCAACCTCACATGAACTTTGAACTTTAATTTAATATAAATTTGTCATATAGGCAAAAAAGTCATGAAGGGTTGAAAATGTAATTCTTTCTTCTCTGTTGAAAAAATGCTATTAATATCTCCTCTTTCTGTGATGTTGTTATTGTAAAACTATGATGATAACATGTGTTCTGAGCTTCACTTTATTTTAATTTATCATGTGTAAAATAAGGTGTTCTTCAACTTTAACAGCCTATGCTCCTTAATTTTGTATTTTTTTTTTTTGTTTTTTTTTTAGTTTTTTTTTTTTATTATATCAGTATTACATGATCTTTGACCTACCATAACTTCGTAACCATACCCTATGAAGGTGATCAATGTCCTCATTTTAATCCTTGAAGCATGCATAATATGAATGATACAAAAATCTCAATTTTGAAATTTCACCTCAAAGAGCCTCAATTACTCGCACTGGGTCACAATTGTGTGTGTCTACAAACCCCTAAAATACTGTACAAAGTATTTTCCAAGGTTACCGTAAACAAACCATATTTTTATCTTTGTGGGCATCAAATAAAGTCATTCACAATATTTGCAGAGATGAATGAGATGAGAAAAATACAATAGGTGCGATGGTGGTGAAAGGTGATGTCGAGGCTGACTGGACTATTTATGATCATACAGGATTGATGATGTCATTAATTAGGACTAAAATTCTCCCTATAAGACCCTATTTCATGGACTATTTATAAATCCATGCTCATCATAAGCTTACACACATGTACAATCGGATATCAGTTTGGAATAGTTACACATGGAATCATTCCACACAATGTTTTCAAAAGTTGATTGTCTTTAATTAAACATGTCTTGATAACTCTATAGGTACCTTGTTACAACACCGCACCTTTCTCCTTCACATCAACTCCTTCTATCTAAAGCAAAAGGCACATGTGTACATTTATTGGGTTGGGAATACCAGGTGTCTATTTCACATGCCTACATGCTGTTTGAAGGGGAACACCAAAGGAGGAAATTTTTTTTGAGGATACACTTTTCTCTTAATTTGCGCTTGATCATTGTTCAGAACCCTACCGAGAACGTTTTGAAGTTTTTGGACAAAAAAGTAAAACGAAAAACCAAACACCTATGTTTTGAACTTTGCCTGCTATCGTCCCCTATAAAAAGCATGGTTTGATTTTTCTGTTTTGCACGACAGAAAAATCTAAATCATCATGATCTACTAATACCACGGCGTATTCCGGCTAAATTTCACTCAGGTATGATCTAATAGTACATTGTGTTCTAAGGCCTGGCTCCAAATATGCAAAAGACTCGGGTTCAAACAAAATCGGAGGCACTTCTTCTGGAATGTCCTTGTTTCTCTTTAATCAGCGTAGGCAAGATGGGTCCATAAGTGTGAACATTAACTCATCACTTATAAAATCACATAAGAATAACAAGTGGCATTGACTTGTCCATTTGACCAACCGGTTGACCAACAAGTTGCGTTGTTTATCCTGTATTCCCCAGCAGTCGAGCAAAAGAAAAGAGATCATTATGAGATGGGCACTGACCTCTTGAGAGGTGGCAAACCTTAGGCGATGTAAAGAATAGAATAGAAATTCAAGTGAGAAGAATGCTCACAACTATCAGTCTTGAATCAAGAGGAGTTTAAAAGAAAGTCTGTGAAATTCCGAAGTCATATATAGCACCCCTTAGTTCGTCACATAAGAGTGTGCAGTTTTAGTTGGGCCTGAATTGAGAACCATCTGAGAACATATCAATTAAGAATGCTCTGCAGCCAGAAGCTTATGAATGCAATACAAATAACGATGGAATGACTTTGCACAGACGTGCCGATAAGACTTAGTTTGTCATTACTCTCTCAACATTCATGGCAAACTGCCTTTCTATCTATTAAGTTTGGGGGGGGCATCTTCCTGCTCTTTTGGTAAGCTTACATCCAATATAAAAAAAACAAAAGTGGTCCAGTGGATCAAGTGCTCGGCCCTCACCCAAAGGTGTGGGTTCGAGCCCCGCTGGGGGGCCAAATGTGTTGTGCCCTTGATAGGCGGTTTTACCTCAATTATCCCTCTACCCAGGTGTGTAAATGTGTACCGTCATTATTCATTGCTGGGAAGGTAACAGACTCGCTGTAGCTGAGGTGTGGCGATCCCACTGCAGCAACATTATATGGTGGAGTTCCTGACCCAATCGCTTCGAAATAGATGGGCACTCCGTTCCTGTGTACACCGGTCCGTCCCCTTTACCTTTTACATCCAATATATGATATGGGCGGCCATTTTGAATACTGCTTGTAGTGAAAAAACCATACTGACAGCTTTGGTTAATAATTATTATTGATTCAAATGCTTTTGAGTTTAAAAGACCAAAAATATAATGCAACAATATGGTAACGACAATTACAATGGTCCATTTACACAGGACAGTGGCCAATTTTTTTGGCACTTTTGGCACCATTTTTGAATATTTCTTGGCATTAACATAGCCTCTCTTATTACCACATGTCCTTGATAACATTAACAAATGATATTTTTTTGTCCAATAACTAAACACATAGCAAAAATGATTTAAAATGGGGTTATGATACAATATTTGTCACCTGGAGCAAAAAAATGTGATTTTGGCGTCCATTTTTATTTTGACACAGAACCAACCGGGCTCAGTTTCCCTGATGAGCAAAATAACCCAATAGTTGATTCTCCAGCAATTTGCCATAGAAAAACTATGACTGGTGTGCATTTTAATGGAAAAAGTTAATACTTGCCCACCCTACTATTACCTTGGTTATATACAAAATGGTAATGTTTGTTCTAGGGTTAGGATAAAGTGTTCATGATACTAACCCTATACCCTTACCCTAACCCATGTCCGCAGATGTA
>JAMKCH010023055.1:0-20723 GCA_023653785.1 Ophioderma brevispina
TGTTCAATCTGCAATGCTGAGAATGGTGAAACAAGAATTACCCAGTGCAACTAGAATTAAATAGCATGTAATGAACATGGCCCGCACAACTAGATCAGTATTTATGAAACTCCTCAACAAGGTATAGAAGAGGATGTGACATTGCATCAAAGTATTAACACCGACTAATGAGACATTAGGGCTAGGTATAATGCAAATGACCTCATATCATACACTCTATCTAGCATACAGTGTAAATTATCATGGGCTATGATCCAAATAAGTTTGAAGAGGATCAATGCACTGCTACCTTAAATAGTTGGAGAGAAATTTACCATGAATATGCAAATTAGCTGATTATAATACTCATTAATGTGCACAAAATACAAAATGCAACATAAAAATTATATAGTGGTATCAGCACTTAATCAAATTTGAAACTGTGTTGATGCAATGTAGCAAAACAAGTGGGCACCTGTACTCTGCCCACTCACCAACACACCCAAATGCCTGCCAGGATATCCCAATACAACATGTTATGGGAGCCAAGAAGGGAAAAGTAAGAACTATAGCATGTTAACAAACATACACACTAACTTATGTACAATGAGGTATTGCAATTATTTTGAAACAAAACATCCTGCTTTAATTTTAAAGGAAAATACAGCCATTTTCTCCCAAAATCCATTTTGCATTTGATGAAATATCCTTCAAGAAATTCACATGTGAAAATTAACCTGTATTTTTAACATTTTGTGCATCAGGAATGCGGTTATCTTTTTAGAGGTATGTTTTCTTCCATCAATTGGTTTTCCCATAATTATTGCAGAAAAATCTGTAAACCGCCAATGGCGGTATGGACGGATTGCTTTTTCTCCCTAGGGTATGTGCAGGTCTGGGGCGTTGAATAATATGGGTGTGTATTGTGTATGTATAGTCTATACTTGACGCAAGAAGGTGGAGACCAAAAAAGTCCATAAGCCAGTCTGCCTGCATGGAAGGCACTTGAAGCTAAGTGGACTGTTGGACCCAAACCTCAACAAAACTCCATATCGGGCAGTTAGACGGTCGCTTAGGAGCTTATCAAAGGCATAGGTCTAAACACTTTCAGTCTATAGACTAAAATTATATTGAGTTTGGCTACTCTTAACTCATCTAGAAAAAAAATTGACTTTTGGGGGAAATGTTGACCTTTTTTGACATTTCCCCACCCTCTGTCAGACCCAAGGGAGGACCCTGGGAGAATGAATTACATGGTTAGTAGGGGCTTGCCCCTCCTACAATATACTTAAGTTTGACTACTCTAGCTCATCTGGAAACAAATTAAAGTTATGGCAAAATGTTTACTTTTTTGTGAAATGTTTCTCTTTTTTTACATGTCCCCACCCCTGTCAGACCTAGGGGAGGTCCCTGGGGGAATGAATTACATGGTTAGTAGGGGGTTGTCCCCTCCTACAACATACCTAAGTTTGACTACTCTAGCTCATCTTGAAAAAAAGTTATGGCAAAATGTTTACCTTTTTGGTGAAATGTTGACCTTTTTTGACATTTCCCCACCCCCCTGTCAGATTCAGGGGAGGACCCTGGGGGAATGGATTACATGGTTAGTAGGGGCTTGTGCCATCTTACAATATATCTAAGTTTGGGTACTCTACCTCATCTGGAAAAAAAAGTTATGGCAAAATGTTTACCTTTTTGGTGAAATGTTGACTTTTTTGACATTTCCCCACCTCCCTGTCAGACCCAGGGGAGGACCATGGGGGAATGGATTACATAGTTAGTAGGGGCTTGTGCCCCCCTACAATATATCTAAGTTTGGGTACTCTAGCTCATCTGGAAAAAAAAGTTATGGCAAAATGTTTACTTTTTTGTGTCCAGACACACACACATACATCCTTACATACATACATACGTACATCCAGACATTGCCATTTCATAAGCTGGATTTTGCTACGCAATCCGTCCAAAAATCAGTCAATCAGACAATGAAACATTGGGGAAATGCAATACTGATAACATAACGTGTGACATACAGATTTTTATGTGTGTGCTTGCACAGCTCAGGGACACTCGCATATGAAATGGATATGGGTGTAATGCTGGTGCTGTCAAACCCAGGGGCATTTGGTGACAGAGGACTCCAAAAAATAGGGTCTTTGGGTGAGAGACAACCAAATTGCCCCAAAATATGATTTGTTTTTGAGATAAATTTTCCAAAAAATGGGCAGGTCCTTGAATGAATTTCTTCAAAATTTTCTACAAAATTGTCAATACCCCGTCCCAAAATAGGGTCTTTGGGTGACAGGGGTATATATTAAAAATATGGGGACTTTGGGTGACAGTGGTAAATATTAAAAATATGGGGACTTAGGGTGGCAGTGGTAAATATTAAAAATATGGGGACTTTGGGTGAAATTTTCAAAAAATATGGGGGTCTTTGGGTGACAACAATGAAATGGAGGTCTTAACAGCCCTTGACATATGTGTAACCCTGAAATGGGAGTGCCCTAAAGTTGTGTAGCAACAGTCGATACCGCATGGCTGCTTGGGCAAAACAACAAGACGACGTGCTGGGGGGGAGTGAAAGAAATCGGTTACGCTCTTGTACAATTCAATAATCGCGCCAATTGATTCTTCTTACTTCAACATGATATTTATTATACAAAAAACTTGGCATATTATACCTGTTGCATAGGGTGCTACTGACTACACTCCCCATGTGTATTGTGAGGTTTTACAGGATTAGCATCCAAAGGCATCTTTTGGGAAATGAGGATATTACAGCACCATCATACATTGCAAAATTTCACCAGTTCCTGATGAACTTAGAACTGAACCGGGGATGGGAAACTTTTGGGAAGTTTTGTCGAGGACTCCCAAGATTGTTTTTTCCTGTTAGACTTTGGAAAGTTTTACTGGGGACTCAGGCAACCAGTGCCAATGCATTATGGGGCAATTGTGAAAATGGTGATTTTGTATTGAGCATTGAACAAAACTATGCAAGATCATCCATATGTTGCAGCCTCTGAGACTAGCAACACGTAAATAGACACACACAAAATACAAACACATCTCTGTCTTACACCTGCAATTAATTACCTCTATGATTAATGTGTCAATTTGAACCGTGTTACTGCTACACTGCCAATAAATGACTCATTCAGTACCACTTTGTCTGGCCTAGTTCTAATGTGATTTCTATTTGATTACTCAGGGGAAAGCCTTTAGCACCATGAGTCTAAGATAGCCACCAACATTGCACATCTACCTGTCAGAGTTCACGTCCAAAAATTTTTCAGTTAATTCCAGAATTCTTAGGCATTTAGTTTCTGGACAGTCATGAGATTTCTAATGCAGAGTGGTGTAGTGTGCATCTTATGTGTCCACTTTATTGTCCACCGAAGGGCGCCACACGCAAAGAAGTTATCTGGAAAATACATTCACCTGAGATTGGTCATCTCGGACCTCTTTCTAGATTGCCTCTAAAACATCAATTTGTAATGAAAAACTTTGGGGAGCAGGATGTTGTTCCATCTGATTGCTTGTCCATTTTACCAAGTAATAAAGGGAGATGACCCCAATTATAGAGCGTTCACAAAAGAACAGCCCTCACGTCTCAAATGGGGGCGTATTGTGCACAAACACAGAAGTGCGGGAACGAGTTGGCTTTTTGAATCAGGTCTGCCATAACAAACAGCTAGTTAATCTGTGGCTGTTGCGCATTTGACTCCGAGAAAGTTGATATAGCCTTGCTTCGTCTTATCGTGTCCAACCATGTGGTTCTAATATGATCCAGCCAGCGACGAGTACAACGTCGGCTGATTCACTGATTCCACAGGTCCTTGTTTGTGCATTGTTGCTCCAGCAGTGGGTCCTCAGGACCAAGAAGATGGTCTATTGTCTGTAGTGCTGTTCTACAATCACAGGTAGTGTCCTGATCTGCTTCCAGGTAGCCCCACTCTGCAAGGAAACCTTAGATCAGCCAATTCCGGTTCTCATCTGTTTGAGGCATCGCCATTTCAGCCCATGAGGAGTCAGCTCCAGGTGGGAGATGATCAACCAGGTTCAATACCAAATAGATGTACTTAATTGGTGATGGCACGTCTTTCTTTCCACAAGGCGACTCTCTTGAGATCCTTAGAGACTGTTTCAAGATGATGGACTCTGGGGGCTTAAGAAAAAACTCTCTCTGGATTAAGGTGGTTGGCAGCAGGTATCTGTCCTGACATAAGGTGCTTTACATTAGATAATGGGTTGATTCTTTCCCATACAAGGCAAGCATTATATGCAATGAGTAGCACAGGGCATTTGCCGTCGATCTTAGGGTATAGGCGAGCACCCCATCTTGTGCCAGGGAGTTTGTTCAAGATGTTAATTTAAGTGACATCATACTTTAATCTCGTCTTCTCGATGTGGGTCTTATAAGAGAGAGTGCAGCCAAGGTAATCCTAGGTAGACAGGGTTATCACAGTGCTCCAGGGGTATTCCAGACCAGATAAACTTTAAGCTGATGTTTGCCTTCATGGTTGCGTAGATAGAAAGCACACTGTGTCTTAGGTGGATTTCACATAGTTGGTTTTCCTCTAAGGGGTGGTTCATCCAAAGCTTGGAGAGTCTGTCTTCAAACAACTGTGAATTCGGATCTTGTGCGCTAATTCCAAGATCGTCTGCATAAATAAACGACAGGTTTCCTGCACTCCTAGGTTGGTTGTTGGTATAGATGTTGAACAGGGAGAGGTGCAAGGGCACACTCCCTGGTGGTAGACCATTCTTGCGCCTACGCCATCGGCTCTTCTGCGCTCTAGCTGAACAAAGGAACACCCTGTTTGACCCTGCTCATCTTGGTTATTAGTGTCTGATTGCGACCATATACCACCAGTAATGAGGGGGGTTCTTGTTGTGACATCTGCTATAGTATAAATAAAGTTTTCATCTTGTAAGAATGGCCTTCACCCCAAAACCATATCTGTAATGTTTTGAGCCCAAGATTAAACCCGTTTGATGTGAGAGCTAAAACCTGGACCTTTTGTTAATCCCCAAAGAGAGTACTGTGTAAATTCAGACCTGTGAGTGGGGTTTTGAAAAAAGGGCGAAACTAGAATGTGTGGTTTTAGGTCTTTCCCGCTCGCTATACAAGCTGTGGGCTGCCAGACTATCTACAATTGACCTCAAATGACTTGGCACATGACCTTTGACCTCATCATACAAATGAGGGGATTCCATGATGTATCTATGATTCAAGTTTGAACTTCCAACTTTTCAATGTAGGGTCAATTTTACATTTTAGCCTATTTTTCAACTTGACCTACATGACCTTTGACCATTGGCACCATGACCTTTTGACCTTATCAACATATGAGGGATCCCATGGTCACCTATGACACAAGAATAGCTTTCTTACAGATAACCAAAATTTGATCAATTTGGTAAAATCTGGGATTCAGGGGACGATGCTTTATAGCCATAGGACCCATGGTCCTTTAACATGCATTGATATAGGCATCCTAACCATTCATTTGACCTAACTTGGGATGTAGATACAAAATTACAGTGAAGGGCAATTCTAATATGGTCCAATAGGTAGGATTTTTTATTTTTATTTTAGCTAGAATATAATGATTTCATAGTGTCTGGAGTCTATATTTCACATGTGAGGATTCATTCATATTGCCATTTACAAAGAACATCTGACTTTTTTAATCTATGGATTTTGGATTGTGAAAAGCATTTCATTTGTGATGATCAGTGGCGTAACAGGCCTGGCGCTTGAGGGGCAAATTCCGTATTCGGAAATTATCCCCTTAGGGGGTTCAAGCCAATTTTTCCCGGCAGAGGGCTAAAAAACCTGTACGCCCACTGGTGATGATAGCTCCTCATTCCGACTTGAGACTACAAACTTGGTCTAATAGTTGCATGCCTTATACAAGGAAAATTGCTCTTTAACATTTGTGTAAGTAGGCATTTTTTAAAGGTATGAAATTGTACTTTTTAATATCAATGCAGCTTTCAAGCTTTTGCTAATTCGATAAACAACCTCCCAAGCTAGCTTTCCCCACCAATCAATGTTGGGTATTTGTTAGGCGCTCTGTAACAACAATTCTGACACTTTCTTCTCCCTCTTCCGTCTTTCTCCCTCCCCTCCTGGCGATAGAAACGATGTGGCTTTAGGGTTCCGGCTGGCCTATGATGCACTTACATTATGTATAGTTGGCAAAAAAAGTCAACACCAAGGCAGTAGAATTCATTGCTAGTTTACATAAGAGGGCAGACATATGTGCATGGTTATTGCATAAAACAAAAGGGAAACATTCTTGAGCATGCTGTGTCACAAAGGACAGTGATATTTGCTCGTGAAGTGCTGCTAATTGTGCTGTGATTACATCAGGCACTTGGATCACTACCATGCTCATTCTGTCCCCGCACTACATAAGCAAAACATCTAGAATAATGTTAAGAGGTATAAAAGACGTACAACTATTGCTTTTGAAAACCTATTAATAAATTAAATTTATCTTTTGCAGTGTTTTTCTAACAGTAGTTTAACTAAAACCATGATTAAATTGTTTTTGCAGTGTTTAAAGTACCATGCCGAGAGAGCTCTGTAAAAAGATTTCTTTAAAATTTGAATTGAAACACACAATCCGTTACCAAGTTTATCAATCATGCTCATCTGGGATTATATGACAATATTTGCTAGGGTTTGGAATTGCAAAAGAGGAACATGGCTATTGTTTGATAATTACAACCTGTACGGCCTTAAATGCAATGTTTTTGCACTCAGTAGGGTTGAATGAGTTGTTGTCTAACGAAATTGTAACACAATTACTAAATGGTATGTAGCATATACTTGTTTGCTTTGTCCACGAGATATAGGGCAATAATTCCCAGAAGCCAGGAAGGCGACAAGTTAGAATCAAGATTGGTGTTTGCTCTGTTATAAAAGGTGTATCAAATCGTCTGGCTCATAGTCATAGCAACAGCTTTACTTGAATCATACAAAACATGTACACTTCAACGTGGGTAAAGGAAATATGTGGAAAAATGATTCGAATTGGTGTGGCCTGCACTGTGGCGCAGACCACTGGATCAAGAGCATAGGTCATTTCTCAGTGGATTTTGTCTTCTAAAAGGTTATACTGAACAATTGAGTGAGGGATACCTCACTTAAGTGTGCAGTGGAATCCAGGAGTGAGGTAAATCCATAATACAGGGGTAAAAAATCCTCCTATAGCTGACCTTTGACCCAACAATAGAGGTATAGTTCTAAAAGCTCCACTCCCTCATGTGTCTTTGAAGCACATACAAGAAGAATCTGATGACAGCCAGTTACTGGGGTGTCCTGCATTCTTGGTGTAAAAAGACCGGTCGTTCATATGACTAGATTCATGCATTCTATAGAAAATATCAAAATAAAGTTTGGAATAAGAAAATAAATAAATTTATTTATTACTCAAAAATGTTAAACATTTCTCCAGCTTACAGTGCAGCCCGTTTTAACCACTTGCTTCAAGCCGGAATTTGTTATGGTGAAATCAAGTAGACCAAATGCAAATTTAGCACTCTTGATTTGAGACCCTCCTGCATTAAGGCTGACTCAGAGATTTCCCAGGATGCAGCGCTCAATTTTTCAAAACAATCATGTTTTTTTTTATAAAAATACTGTCCACATACTAATCACGGTGTGAAATAGCTAAGCAAAGCAATCATTTTACTGATAGAAAAAAAAATTGAATTTGGTCTAATAAAAAATTTGGCATCCGGATTTTTGTTACACACATTATCCTACAGACCTGTTATACTACAAAAATGTGTACCACATCAAAACGAAAAATCTGATTCTATTCAAACCTTGTTAATTGAGGACATTACAGGGGACTATCTTTGTTCTAGTTGCCTATTTCTAAATTAATCCGCACCAATTCTATTCAAATTTCTGATTCTGCTTTTTACTGAGAGGTACTCAGGCATGAAGCATGTAGCTATGGGTTTTTTCTGTTCTTTTTGGACTTGAATTTTCCCTCTAACATGAACACCTATATGAAAATTTTAATACTGGGATTTTCAAGAAGCAGGAGGGATTCGAACCCGAGACCATTGTATCATGAGGCCATCTACCTAACCACAAGACTAGCGAGTGACTGGTGGTTGCCAGATTTTGCAATTCTAATCCTTGAAACATTTAAAGAATCAATACTACTATTATGATCAGCACTGAACTAATGAATGCTCTGTCTGGAACAGTTGCCACAACTTATGCTCCAGGAGTAAGTGGTGGTCAAAATCTCATCTTGCAATAGAGTAACATTCGGTGGAGTATAAAGATTACAACAAATGAAAACGATGGTTAAATAGGAAACTGCAACATCCATCTGGACATCCAGACATTCAACCAGACATATAGCCATAACTGCTCATTTCATAGTCCTCTTCCAAAATATCTTCGGAACACGGACAATAAAATCGCATGTCAAATTTTTTACTATTTCATACTTTCCTGCCTTTAAAAAATCGGTTGGCTTTCATTTTTTCAGTTCAGATTTTGACCTGGGATAGAGCCCACAGTATGTTAGTGGCGACAAAAGAAAAATGGGTCAAAATTTGACATACCTGCAAATGTTTATATGGATGTACGACTGACAAAGAGCCAATATTGAGGACATACCTGATGACCTACTTCTTGTTTCTTTGAGGTACTTCACCAAAAGAACATGTGGTGAGGCAGGTAATGATGGTAAATAAAAACTTGGTACACCTGGAAAAAATTCTACCTTGCATGTTGTGCAAGTCTGGGGCCATGTCAAGTATTCATTTAACATTCTTTGTTATAATAACATCATTGACAAAGACAGTTGGCAAGATCACTGGGGTTTTGCTGAAATAACCCACAGCATATACTGTATATAGTCAAGTGAAACCTGGCTCTAGAATTGAGTCCGCTCAGGATATTTGGCAAACTTGTAATTACATGTAGTGTACGAGCGTGTGTAACACAACAAACATTGATTTCAAATTATAGTTTGAATTTGATCCTATTGAAGAAATCTCAAAACTTGTTTACATGGTTTGCAGAAGCAAGTTAGGTGGGGAGATTGTGTATGAAGTACATGCATTTGTGTTTAAAACACGATGGTATAATTACCTCAAATGCAAGTCTTGTGGTAATGCAAATTGTGAGTGTCAATGCAAGCTTGGTTTTGATTTCCTGGTTTTGATACATAATTGAATTTAATACCATGAACTGAAGACCATCAAAGCATTTTCGATTGAGGAGACTCAATGTATTAAATACACATTGAGAAAACTTACCAAGAAATTGTTTCTGACTTATTTTGTCTAGACATATCCAAATGCATGTAATAGATCGGGTTAATTGTGAAGGGAAGCATAGCCTAGACCCGACATTTGTCACTTACATTTGTCAGTGGCATTCATGATTCTCAGCCTAAGCACTCGACATAAAGAAGTTTAGATCTTCTATACTTCCGTAACTTTCTCTTACAAAAAAATACAAAATGGGAACTGAACAGCTAATAATGCAAAACAAATTGAAACTTTTGGAAATAAGCTTTTTAGAACATCTAAAATTTAGAGAAAAAATGATGAGATTTTTGTTTTTGCATCTTAGATGGGTCATAATGGATGGGCATCCAATATTTTGAGGGTGGATGCCGGCGAAGACGGTATCCACCACGATAAAATATTGGATGACCATCCATTATGAAACCATCTTAGTATGGCCCAACCCAAAACAAAAAATATATCTTTTATTCTCATTTCTTATTTAGAATTGTGATTTTTTGGTTTTAATCGACATAATTTATTTGTAAAAATATTCTAACATCAATTCTTTTTCTATTCATTTAAATAAGTTGCCACCCCTGTCTTGTGACAAACAAAGTTCAATCCAAGGATACCAAAGTAACGGCAGTGATAGTCACGCTGCGTAAATTGCATTCGCGTTATTTTTCAAAGGCATTGCGTACTAACGCGAAATGCATGACGTAGTATAAACACGCCGTTTGCGCGTGTCTATATCGACTACACACGTAATGCTGCACGACACTATCCACTTATACCGTACCATGGATGGGCGGAGCTTTGACCTCATCCAATCAAATTTCATTGTTTAACACTCTGAGCATAACCAAATGCCGCATGAATAAGACTGAACCATAATGAGGCAACAAAGCATTATTATTGCTTTAAATTTGCGTAATAAAGTCATTGAGAAAATGCGCCAAACAACAAATACGTTCCCCAAATCTCCCCAATTTTCAACCAATTAGGTTTAGGGATGTGGGTGGGGGGGGACGGGACTCTAATTGACTTTGCTGCCACCTAGGAGCTCCATTTTACAGTCCATATCCGAACTTGTTGGCAGGGAAATTACGCATTGGTACAAATAAACTTCCAATTAACCATAACTGAAGAGGTTATTCCAAGGCTACAAGAATTGCAGGAGGCAACAATTAATTACTTGTCCCCAAACATGTATAGGTTTACAAACCCATGAAACCAGAACTCATGCTGTTACCATTGCTTTACAAGCAAATCCCCATGCATAGGAGTGGTAGAGTAGATAGTCGCAATTTCAAAAGCCCACTAACAATGAAAAAGGGACACTATTGATTGTCCACACAACCACAACAACTCACTCCCTGAAACTAAGGATTGTTGGTACACTGGAAACCTTGTATCATACTATAGAATGTGGCGAATGTGTATGTTATGTTTGTAGTATGATTGTGTGTATGTATGTTCGCAGCAGGAGTCCGTCTATGTTTTGGATGTATCATATGTGACTCGACCACAAATATCACATGAAAGGGGCGTAAGGATACCGGACGGGTTAGCGAAAATATTTGGACGAAATCCGTTCAGAAATGACTGAAAATCAACGAAATGTGCTCGGTTGCCATGATAAACTTACCATTTGTTGTAAACGCTTTACCACGCAGCGCGTTTGCGTGGTGCGTTGCGACTGGTGGGTTACGCGTGGCAAACCATTTGTACACGTTACTAAGCGGCGCGTAGGCGTGGAGCTTTGCGTCGGGTAGTTACGCGTGCCAACGGGCGTTACGCTAAGACGCTATATGCGGTACCAAATAACTTACAGGCTCTTATAGTGCAAACGATGTTGGGAAAGAAAGAAATGTTAATTTCGCTTGATTGTCATATGGATGAAACTAATAATACGGGTTACCCACGCCCACAGGGTTTTGAAAGAAAAAATATCGGAAAATTATGGTGGTGAAATATTTCCGGTTAATATTTAGCAAATAGGAACTAATATAGGCCTAAGTCTACATGATATGCTGCAAACTACGATGAATAAAAATACGACAACGGGATGTGTGACGGGGGGGGGGGGTGGGAATACATTGCGAGAACTTTATAGGGAGTTTTGAGGAGTTATGAGAAAAAATAATGTGGAAAACGGGAACTACAGCTTGCCCCACGTGGGAATAAGGCCTACTTTGATAAAAAAAGTTACACGAAACCTTTGAATGGATTAAATATTGAAGTTTTGTTATTGAACTAGAATTTCGCGGTTCTCGTCTTTTGCGCTCGCTATAATTCAAAGAATATAGCTGTGGGCCGCCCCATGACCTTTTGACCGCCTGGCACGTGACCTTTGATCTCATCAACATATCAGGTCGCATGTGCACCTATGACAAAATTTGGTTCCATTGAACTTCAAGTTTTCAATTTAGATGAAGTTTACCATTTTTAGCCCATTTTTTCAACTTGACCTCACATGCCTTTGACCTTTCAACATGAAGCTTGACCTCATCAACATATGACGGATCCCAATGTGCGCCCCCCCCCCCCCCCCTATGACAGAAGTTTTGCTTCCAATTGAAGTTAAACTTTTCAATTGAGGTCAATTTTTAAAAAAAACTTACAAGTGGTGACACACACCTCACACACACATACACACACACATCACAGCACAAACGGATTGCTAGTGGTCCTGCCACTATAGCTGGCGGCCCACAAAAAATACGATAAAAACAAAAATATCCCGTAAATTATACGGATTCAAATATTAAATGTTGACGTTTCCTTAGCAATCGGTAACTATATGAGTCGATAGATATGAATAGGTATGGGAATTGAGGTATTAAAAGTGTTAAATCAAAATTTGCGACTACGGGGAGTCCCTAAAGTTCAGTGAGACGTGTTTGGTGCATTCTCGCCATGCATAGTGTGTCACTTCTTCAGTGGTCGCTTCAGTTCAGTGATCGCTCCTGTTCACTCAACTAGCGGGAACCCGCGCGAAGCGCTGGCCTCCCGCTAGTTTTTTTCAACACACATACACCTGGAAATATTTGAGATGTAGTTTCGTTTCATAAAGATATGACCAAATGTCCTTCTTAATGGCATATTCCTAATATCCTTTGGCACCTTAGTATATTATTAGCTTGATTTCTGTCAAGTGGAATAAAGCACATGATAACGAGTAGATAGGAAGGGTATTTTTAATACCCAAAAATATTGTATAGGGCATCCTATGGGCAATACTGATACATAATTGCTACTTCATATCAATGGTACACTGGTTCAGTGGAACTTTAGAACTGAGCTTTGTGGGTGAGTCCTTCGAGAAAAAAAAATAGTATGTTGTCTCAGACAGTGGCACCTCAATATGCAGATGCCACATAGTAACTCAGCATTCATCTGTTGGATCCCTACCAATATTCAAGGTAATCCCTTCATTAAAGTGTTTACGAATGGATTCATCACTTTTTAAATTAAAATGTGCTTATGAGCTTCATTAAAGGGACATTCAGAGATCCAGTTGTGATCACAACGCTTCTGTTTTTTTCCAAGGATTGCAACTCAACTATAAGAAATTCCATTGATCTGCCATTTGTTTTAATTTGAGTATTTTTGTAAATTTCATTTTGCTCTAACTTCATAATGAAAAGATTGTTGCCTTATCATTGGGATATTTGTTATTTGGGGAGCTATGTGTTCAGCAAAAAATCTGGCTCTATCAAGAAACGAGGGGACCCTTCCCTATGTTTTTCCTAAGTCCCTTTAATATTCAAGTGCAGATCTGACACAACACATCATGCTTTACATCACCTACAAGGTTTTCAAGTGAATCCTTACTGAATCATAGTATTAGAGTAATTTTCCTTTAAGGAAAATATACAATAAGCTTTAAAATTCATGATTGTAGATAATGTACACAAATCAGAGAGCACAAGAACACACAATATTCTCTATCACCCACGAGTGTTCAGTAAAAGGATTTATGCAGTAGAGAGAGATTCTTGTCATAGAGGGCACTATACTCTCAAGTTGTCAAGTAGATGCAAATGAATTACCTGTCTCACATTGCATGAAAAAGGCCTGAAACCTAACGTAATACACTGGTTCACAATCCCTCGAAGTAAAGTGTACAATTGTATATATAAAAATGAATTTAACCCTAGAAATTTCATACTTTTCTTTGCCGTCTCATAGGTACCTTTATGAGCATGCCGTCACATACATTTATGGTGAATTTTGCATCCCATGCAAAGATTTGAAATGGGAGGAACAGCTTCTAACTGCATATGGTTTAGATAGTGAAATATCAGCATGTGTCTATCATACCTTGCATGCACATGCTGATGCCATGCATGCATGCGTACACACACCACACACCTGTTATATTTCCATTATGTTGACCAATACCACCATTTTGTCTAAAAAAAAGCACATGAAAAAATAATGGGATATTTCCAAACTTTGAGACAAGTCATTATTTGGTAAAAAACGTATTCTGTCATGTTCAAAGTTTGGTGGTTAAGACAAAGGTTTTTAGACCTAAATGAAGACACTCCTTCTACACGAGCATTTTGCTTGTGAAGTCTTCCGAAGAAACCTTAGTGTTTACACATGTTGTGAGACTGAATACTAAATTTGGCTTGTTATATCAATAAATTTGGTGCCAGTATAAACATTGGTAAGTGTGACTGATGTGACTACTTGCACTTACAGTAAAAGAGCATTATTAGTCTGAAATTAAAGTTACCAGAAAAAAATGCCAAGAATGACTTGCTACATCCCCCTCTGAGAAATATTTCATTCAACAGAAGGGCTCAAGATCATTTATGCTCTTCTTCAAGCTGTTTGCAAAGATAATTGGTCTTGCTCATCTTGTGTGACTGATCCCACATCAGGTTGATTGATACCAAATTTTTGGCTCCATCCTCATGTAAACATTTACACATAAGTTAAAAAGATTGGAAACGCTTGGTTTGATTAAAACAGCTGCAACGGTGTAATTCATTCTGATGACGAAAACCTGCAGAGGGGCACTCAAAAAATACACCATACATAACCACACACACACATGTACGCACATACCAAACATTTTTTTGTATTGTTTTATGTTGTTTTGTTTTGTTAGGTGGCAAGTAACTTGATTACACATTGGGGGGGGGGGGTAAAAACATGCAATTGAAGAAAGCGTAGTTTTTTCTGATTAACTAACGTAAAGGGTCCATTATCACAAAAGGTTTGCTTTCACGTTAAAGAAAAGCCAGGGTATATATCCATGCTGTAATTAATTCTTATGTATTTTGTTTCAAAAAAATTCATCAGTCTACAACAATGCCATAATGGTAACTATCGTACAAGTGTGTAAGGAATGAAACACCAGCTTTTAGATGAGTGTTTAGCGATTCTCTATTGGACACAATATATTATAATTGGATTAAATGACCTTTAGAGTATCAATGTTACATTCTGCAGACACCTGTTTTTGTCTATTGACTTTTTTAATTAGACAACACACCAATGGCACCAATGGCCACATATGGCAACCTTAGTTGTAGTTAATTTGCCTAGCCAACCTCCTTGTAGTGCAAGGCCTCTGGGGCGTTCCCAGTTAACTTCTTCAGAATGGGCATGAACACACTTAGTTTGCTGATTACCAAATAAACAAGCAAGTTGGCAGATGCTGTTTTGGCACCTACCGAGGTCAAAGTTCCATACAATAAAAATATTAGACTGTGCAATACTACTCTGTTAAAATGTCACACTTGCAAAGCACTAGAACATACTATAGTCTACGCTATTTTGGAAGCCATATTGAAAATCGGCAAAAAAACATCGAGTCTGTCTTTGCACGGTAAACTTTCGACAAAACCACAAGTTTGACAAGTGCTTGGATGCCTGAGATCGTTTTAATGCTGATGGTCATGATAAAGTGCATTTTCTTTTCCATGCTGTATTAAGTTTACATATAATGGACTTGGTCATAACATTTTTTAAGCTCCCCCAGTTACGCTTGTTGAATCAAGATGGGGCCGTCGGCCTCTAGCCTTTATTATCTCCTCCATGATATAATGATATATCTTTTTTTTTACTGTTTTAACTAAGCTTGAACATGTATATTAACAATTAGCACTTTATGTGACTTTTAAAGGGACATTGCATGTGAACTTTGGACATATAGAACTTAAAGGCCGACTCAGAGATTTCCCGATGAGCCTGGCCCTCAATTTTCAAACAAATGAGGGTTTTTTTTGCATGTACATAATGCTTGTCCATATACTAATCACTCATGTGTTATTAGCTACGCTAAGCTCAATCGAATCCTTCTATATAAACCACATCTTGTTTAAAAATTCGGATCCGGAAATTTTTTTATACACAGTATCCTATGGCACTGTTATAGCACATCATGATTTACTACTGCATCAAAACGAAAAATCCGATTCATCTCAAACTTTGGAATTTAGCTTTTTAGGTGACGATCTTTGTTTCTAGTTGACTATTTTAATTAATATATTAAAAAATTATATCTGAAAATCTCTGAGTCAGACTTTTAATTTATTACCTTCAACAACCATTTGTGAATAACATGTTTATATTTGGAACTGTGAATATAAGACAGGGAACAAACAATCAATGGGAATTGACTGTGGCTGTCTGCCGATTCCCGTAATCCCCCAGATTTCACGTTCAATCATCAACTCCGGTTTGGAGCTTCCGCGGTTGGGGAATATTAGCAAAGCTGCGACAGCTAAAGGGAACAAACAACGGCATCCCCATATATGCAGTGGGCACACACAAACAACCAGGTAGGTGCCATGTCCGATACGTGGCAGATGGCATGTACCAGATAGCGTATCAATTAAGTTTGCCGCTATCGGTCCAATGGCGCGCTTGGGGCTGTCACCAATTTGCTGAGTCCACTGTCAGGGGCCTGAAAGACAACAAAGGCTGGTATTCTGAAAGGAGATAACTTTAGTCATGTGGTTTAATACCAGGGTTAGTCCTACAAGAGGGGAACCTTTTTTCTTTCAAAATAATGTGAAGTTAAAGGTAAATACAAAAATCGGGGTGGGTGAATTTTTAGAGTATGTTGATAGAAAAGGAAAGGTCTCCTCTTGTAGGACTAACCCTGGTTAAAACCCAAGTCTAAAATTAGACTCCCATTCAGAATACAAGCCAAAGAAAAATTGTGACAACTTTTAATAAACACAGGTATCATCATAGGCAAGTTAAAGTTAATAGATCACTGCATTCAGTGATTACATTAAACCTGTGGTTTTTAAAACTTTATAACATACAGTTCATACATGCATGCACATGTGCACACAAAGGCACGTGTGTACATAGATACACATAAAAAACCACACCAAACATGCACATTTGAAGAGAACTACATATGCACACACATTATCCTTAGCTCAACTTCACCACTTCCCCCATAATAAAATTGAGATTTTGGTTCATTAGAAAACCCTGGGTTTTTCTTGTTTCTATACAAAAAATATTTTGGACCAACCTTTGTCCCCAATTTTGAATGTACATGGCACGTTTCACGAGAGAGGGTTGGTCCGTGTAGTTTTGACCTTATGTAGAATAACAACATTTTTAGTATATTTTTTGTTTGGCCACTTTATCAGTTGTTTTTACCTATTTAAAATCAAGAAATTCACAAAAGCAAAGTCTGGTAGAAATTTGAGTTGCCTGCATATAAGCATTTTCAAGATTAAGACTTTTGAGAGGTGAATGTTACACTTTTTGATGGACACAATTTTCCATTTTTGTTTAATATTTTTAATTTATTACTTTTACAGTATTTTGTTTGTAAAATTTATCTGAAACAGGATAGTTTGAAACCTGTCTTGATATGAATAAGTGACCAAAATCCATAACATATCTATCAAAAACTCAAATCCTCTCACAAAAATAGGTAAAAATCATCATGTTGTGTTGCTAATGGTTACTTTTTGAGGTACAATGTGTCCCCATCAAAAATTTAACGTTGCAATAAGAAAAGGGGATTTTAAGTTAAAAATTACATTTTCTGTTGGCCCAAATTGCCTTTGGAGTTGTCTTGGCTCGAACTTTTCATTAGCACTGGTAAAATCCCCCCAAATTACATCTGATCCTTGAAATACCATTTTTATGTAAATCGGGAACGATTTGGACCCCTCTATCGTAAAACATGCACATGCAAAATATGGGTTGTTCATGATTACCAGAATTATTTGTAAAGTAGTCTTTGAGCTATAATACCCCATAAAAATCGCATTAAAATGGCATGGTGTATTCAAATGAAACTTTTGTAATTATGTAATGGGGGCTTATCTATAGAAATTACCAGCATGCAGCTCAAGTGGTACTTCATGGCCTATGTGCAGCGGGCATTTACATGTTACTGCACAGTATTAAGAAAATAAGAGTGCAGATAGGAATGTGCTTCTAGCATGATTTCTACTGCTGGCGTAAAGCCACGCTTCCATCGCGCTTCCTGTGACGCTCTGCATACATGCACTTACGCGTTGTAGTTGTTTGTTTTAATGTTTGCAACATCACACGGTAACAGCGTGAAGTTGCATCGGTAGACGTCCACGCATGTCCACATAGATTTTGGAAGTACATGTATGCTGACCTGGTGACTTGCGTTGATCGCCCTGCATGTTGGCAATGGGCCTTTCCAAAGAAACACAGAAAAATTACTGTTGTAATTGGGTGGACACCTCTAGTATTTTGTAGACCTTTTCAGAAGTATAAAAATTCTTGACTACATACCTGATAAGTGGATGATATCGTTGAAATTTTTCCATACCATCTTACTTGCGTCTTACTTTGGCATCTGACTCATGTAAGAATGCATAGAACTGCTCCTGTGTTTGGCTTCTTCTAACCTGTTGGCTGATGATCCCTTTGGACCTACACAATTTGAAATAAAAACAAACAAAACAGAAAGACAGAATAATTGAACACAAATTAGTTAATTATTTAATTAAAAAGATAAAAACTGCTTAGGCACCTTTCACGAGAGAGGGGTCCATAGTTTGGCCTTAGTAGAAAACATTTTTCACTATAATTTTTTGTTTGGTCACTTTATCAGTTGTTTTTACCTATTTACCACTCACGAAATTCACAAAAGCAAAATCTGGTAGAAATATGAGTTGCCTGCAATATAAAGTTTTCAAGATATGAGACTTTTTGAGAGGTGAATGTTACCCTTTTTGATGGACACAATTTTCCCTTTTTGTCGCATCAAATGTAACATTGTCAAAAAAAAACCCAAAAAAAAAAAAAAAAAAAAAAAAAACGCCCCCCCCTTCCCCCCCCCCCCCCACCCCCCCCCCCCTCCCCCCCCCCCCCCCCCTCCCCCCCCCCCCCCCCCCCCACCCCCCCCCCCCCCCACCCACAGTTATTTTGTTTGTAAAAATTTATCTGAACACCGGATAGTTTGAAACTGTCTTGATATGAATATTGACCTAATACATAACATATCTATCAAAAAATCAAATCCCTCACAGAAAGTAGGTAAAAAATCATCATGTTTGTGTCCTAATTTACTTTTGATAGACATATTGTGTCCATCAAAGTATCACGTTGCAGTAAAAAAAAGGGGATTTTTAGGTTAAAAATTGCATTTCTTTCCCCAAATTTACTTTTGAGTGTGTCTTGGCTCAGACTTGCTAATTAAATGTGTTAAAAAATGCCCAAAATTACATCGTATACTTGACATTACACATTTTATAAAATCAGGAAGATTTTGGACCCCTCTATCGTAAAACATGCCTTAGTCTTTCAACTTAATAGTACTTTTCAGTTAGCTTGCTTTAAAAGTGGAAACATAACGCTACATTAATTTTCACGCTTTTCACACACTTCTGAGCAGGGGCGAAATGAATAACTCGCGAAAAATGTTTTTTTGTTGTGGTGTGAGTCTATTGTAGCCTTCTGAAAAAACAAATTTTTAAAAAGTGGAAAATGAAAAGGCTAAAATGCAGAAGGTGAAAAATTACATAGAAAATTACCCCGTTCGCGTACTCTTGACAAAGTGGGACTGCTAACAAAAACATTTGAATTACCTTCAGATTTGATTCTGCCATTTGAAATGAACTGAGCCACAAACTATTAACAAGGCCTCACACCTGACCCTGTACTGCCTTGTTTCCGTATTCCTTGGGCTGTCTTAATGGGCCGAGTGTAAGCAACAAATTATTTGCCAGATCGGCACAATGATATTCCAATTTCTTCAAGAGATTTATAAAAAACAATAAATCTACAATCCTGATTCAACTTATAAGGACTTAGAGTCACATCTCTCCTAAGGCCAAAAAAATTGCCCACAAAACCGCCTAGCTGCAACAACACATCTGTCACGACCTTCTCTTCAATTTAGACATCTGATATGAAAATGGATTTCAAAAGAAGCTGGGTAGGGTTTATCAAGGCAGAAAATCTCAACATGGGTTTTCAGGTTATTTGGAGGCCCTATATCTTGGCATATTAAGGATAAAATACAGTATTTCAAAGGCTTATTCCCATTTCATGATAAATAAATTAACTTATGGTAAAGGACAGGAGGTCTTATCCAGTAGTGATTTAATAAGATATCATTTTTTTATTCCTCCCAAACCGTTTAGCAATAAGATAATCATGAAGCCACTAGAGTGAAATCGTTTTTGATGTCACTAAATGACAAATGGAGTGAAAGATTGACACAGTCTATCAGAATAAAGGGTCATTGTTGTATTTCGGCATCCATGTCATGTGGTCCATTAGATATGGACCCTGTTTTCCCACTGACCTAGCCCAGGAACGAGACCACCGAGCGCGCCGCGCGAGGGTCCATCGGAATACGTGCTTTTACCTGACAGCTCAAGGGAGCAATTATAATAATCGGTTGAATTGTAAATAGAAATTGATGAGCTGCATAAGTACTCCAAATATGGCCGTCAACCCCGCCCACCACCATACAGGTCACCACCCGCATGATTGCGGTTATAAGTTCCAACGGACTATCCATTAACCGCACCTAATAATAACTTTTGGATGCAGGTTCGTAAACAGTGGCGCGCACAAGTTACTTATGATCACATCACAGTAATAACTCAATTTTCAGCATACACGTAGTATGACATGGTGTATTTTTCAGAGTGGCAGGCAGGGGCATTTGATAATGATACATGAGTTGATTGTGGTTTAGTTTGGTAAAATCAGAGAATATCAGAGAAGATCTTCTCTGGTAAAAGAAATGTTACAATGTTAATTCTTAATGCCCACTGTAATTGTGATTACCGCCCGCAAGTGTCTAGATATCCTTAGGATACAGAGCTGGCAATCTTGTATTAGCCCCTGACAATGGCCGCCTAGTGTTAAAATTAATTTATGAATCCTGATAACAGTGCGTGCGGAGTGCGTGATTTTGGGTGATGACTGAAAATATAACAGGTCATTGCAAATATTTGACGAAAAATGGCCCC
>JAMKCH010023056.1:0-20223 GCA_023653785.1 Ophioderma brevispina
GCGCATCTCCGTGACAGGTAGTAGTGAGATTGGAAGTTCAATCCAGTCAAACTGCACTTGATGCGTAAATTTGGGAACATGTAACCCAATACTAATTTATGAATTGGCAATAATTAATTAAATTTTGTGGATGATATTTAGAAACTCCACCTGACAAGATGTAACCTGCTTGAGTTTACACCCCCCCCCCCCCTCTACAAGAAACATCTGGACATAAGACACATCAAGGAAAAGAAAATGCTTGGCTGATGGCTTGTCCAGAGCTGCCTAACTTTTGTTCAGAATTTAGTATTTCAACCTCAGGTACTATTGACTGAAGGCAGCAAGGCAAGAACTTTTAAAAGTGTAAAATATTGCAACGGTAAACTGTATGTAAATTAACCACAAAATGGTTAAAGGTATAAAGCCAGTTTTTGGAAAATTTTCAGTTACTTCAAATTTTCTTTTTAAGGGGGAGGAGGTTATATGCCTCCTTTTTTCTGATTAAACTGTTAAATATTATTTTCTCAATGTTTTGTGAGAAAGATTTCTCACGGGAAAAGCACTTTGTTTACTATAAAAGAGAGAAAAGGGAATTCCTAGAGTTGTTTAGCTAAGTGCACCTGTTTAGAGTGCACATAGGGAAGTGGGAATTCTCCAAGGGTGCTAAACTTAGAAACTGTTTATGTTTTGAGATCAAAACAGAACCTAGGGAATTTCCCCCACAAAGTTATATATATGGAAGTGATGTAATTCGGGTGATGAATTCCGATTGTCAGCTATGTAGGTTATGTTTAGGCATGAGAATGATGTAAGATTATTTTAGAAGGGGAAGCTATCTGTGAGTAGTTAAATCCTATCACTGGAAGGACGCGATGCCAGCTGTTGAAATCAGAGGAGCTTAACTAGAGCTCTGGAGCTATACAGTATACAGTAGCTAATTTTTACTCGACAATGATGTAGATTTGAGTTCTACATTATTGCCCGGATTTCATATTTTGGATGGCCGGAGCTTGATACTAAATCTGCTGTCTCTTTTAAAGCCAAGACTTCAGTTTTGGAATCAAAAAGGGATTCCCATTTGTGGTCCTATATAAGGACATAGCGACAGACTGGTGGTATATTACTGGATTTTATTATTTTGGACCATTTGTCCGTCGAGGAAGCCCGTCGTCTTGAACTGCGGGACAAAAGTTACCTTCATGACTGAGAGATTCCCTTGGAATTAATACCGAGTTTGGTATGTAAACTTGTGCGCTGTCATTTTGGAGTCTTCGCTGAGAGGACAAGCATCGTTGAACTGCAACGCCTCTTTTGAACATTAAGTATCGTTATAAATTGTGTCTTTTGATTTAATGTAATGTTTTGGACATACCAAATGCTTGAACCAATTACAAATCATTAAAATCTGTTATATTATATAAAATAAGATCACTTGTGCACAAGGCCATTTATTATGTTTGAAGGTATTTCTGACCTTAGACCGCCCTATAAGACGTCATAACAGAATGGACACTTGCTTCAACACGCAATTCAATTGAAATTCGTATCTTTGAACACGACTACTCTTCTCTACTTTTCTTCCAATTTTTCAGTTGTAAAAATTAACTTTGATAATTCTACAGACCTCTTTCGGGTGAACACTGATAGTGGCTTTAATCTCACTCACCTCGTTGACCCAAGTCTATCTGGTGAGCTGTTATGTGGAATATTACAATCTATAGTGCGGATAGGAATGTGCGCTTGACCAGGCGTTATACCTAGACAGCCCAGATGAAGCAAATGATTGTAACGATTTTCTGATGCAGCGTAATAAATAGGTACATCACACTGAAATTCAATGTGCATGGGACATCTTTATAATTGTTTTTATTTTAAAGCACTTTACAAACGATTTAACTTGTAAAAAAATCATGTAACGGACACAGCTTTATGAGTTATCACGATTTTGAGTTCCTCAAAATAGTTCCAAAACCTGCCCGAATGCCATTTTTAGCGAAGTGATTTTGGGCAACTTTGAACCTCTTTAGATTGGAAAACCCTTGTCCTTAAATTGACTAAAAACACATAATCCATCACACATTTCACAATTCTATCAGCTGCTGAAAAATTAGATATGTATTTTATTCCATATTTACACAACATGTTCCGGAAAATGCAAGTTTTAGCAAAAAATTCAAATCGCAAATGTGGAAATCGTGAAAAAATGCGTAAATTAAATATCTCAAGTTCTATAAGGAGTACACTAATGAAATTTGGTATTATGGTTACCTGTACTAAGGCGCATCTTTTAAATTAATAATCAGTTCAATATCTAATTAAATAGCAAATTATGGTGTATTAAGTATTCAAATATCAAATATGCAGAATTAGGTCCCTTACGCCAACATTTTTAGGATACGATAATATATCTCAGTACATTTATAATATGTACCACCAAGTTGAAAGCGGTATATTGTACTATTTATTAATAGTAACCATTTATTTGTATCAAATATACATAAATCCAAAATCATTCCAAAATCTAAAAGATCATTTGGTGATAAATCTTTTTTCTGTTATTGGGCCAAGATTATGGAACAGTTTACCGGCTAATTTGCGTGAGCCCCAAATGTTCAATATTAAAAAAAAACTCTTTAAAACATACCTATTCCCGAAAGAGTAGGTTCCAATTGTTTTTGTTATGGTTGAACTGCAGCAGTTGTATATTTTAAGCTGCTTTTATTAAGTATTTCCCTCTTGTTTGGTGCTCAGTTTTAGGCTGTCACAGTGTATATCTTTTGGTGATTTTTATAGAGCTATTTCTTTTATGATATGCTTAATGTTAATTTATCTTCTGTTATATGTTATGATATGTATTTTTAATGCTTGTATTTTAATGATTATGTATTTTTACTGTTCAGCGCTTTGGTCTTTTGGTAAGGGCTTTATACCTACCTGTAATAATAATAATAATAATAATATCTGTGCAAATAAGGCGGCAAGAGAGACCATCTAATTAAATATGCAAAAACTTCAGGAGTCCTCCAAGCTGAATAAAATGGCCTAAATCGGTGCGGTGTTTTCGATTTTTGAAATGTGAAAATGTGAAATCCCTCGTTGCACCTTTAATAAATGTACAGTTTTAATTTTTAGTGCATAAAAATATACATTGGTACATGTACAAATTCTTAAATTTAAATGCATACTTTCAATGACATTTTTTAAAAAATTGCAAGTTAGTATGGCCAAAGTATATGATCATAGTTGGGTATCTAATAGACTATGCCATAGTCGATTTTTGCATTTTTTTAATTGATTTTTGTGTGCTGTCCCATCTTATTTAACCCCAGTATTATGATTATCTATTATAATTATTATCATCATTTTCTTTTATTTCTAATATCGTGGCGCAATTCGCGCTGTAACTAAGCTGAATTAGGCCTAGATCCCTTATGACAATGGCATTATACCACAAAAGGATACGCTCAGGCCTTCATGTATAGGGCACTGTTTACACATACCGGCTTTTTTATACGAATATTAATCATTCAATAGATGCCTCCCTCCCGCTAAGGTTGTGATCGCGAGAGTCAGTGACCACTCCCCTCGGAAAAAATGACCAGGTACACTGCAAAAACTGGAGTGTTAACTTTAACACCATGGGTGTTGATTTTAACACCATCCTGGAGTCAATACGGGACCACACCCACTGGTGTTAGATTACACATGTTTTTATATAACACCAATTTTGGTTTACAATTATGCTCTACCCTGCTTGGTGTTAATTTTAACAAACCACATATGTGTTAATCATTTTTTTTTTAACACGTCGGGTGTCAAATCGACAACTGCTGGGTGAATGTAAAACCACTCGCTTGGAGGCAATAGACCACTCGCATCTGTGTTAATTAAACACCAAACTTTGGCGTTAACATGTTATATTTGTAACGTTTGATATTTTAGTCGAAAATGCTTAACTTTGTCTTGTCACTCTTCTATTATAACTGCTTGCCTCTAACAAAATCATAACCAGAACACCAACATCCCTAATTAAAATTATGCAGCAACACCGAGTGGTGTTAAATCCTAAATTATAACAGCAGAAACTCACCAACAGCTTGCCACCGACCTTGGTGTTAAGATTTTAACCCCAAGTTTTGCAGTGTACGCACGCCCCCGAATTAACGGGAGCTTTTAACCAACGAGCCATAGACAAATAAGATGAGACCGCTATCACGCACCCCGCTGCATGATTGTCCTGAAGTTGAGGTCAGGCCAATCATGAAACGCTTGGGAACGAATTGGGGAGAGTTTGCTGTCCGTGGGTGCACTAATTTCGCACCACCTCCTCGCGCAATGTGTACTATGCGCAATATGTTGCGCCGTATACAAAAGCGTATTACGCGGAGGTATTACTCACAATAGCTTGCCTAGTTTGGGGCCACAGTTTTCAGTTACGATGATCGTGACTTGTGTTTTGTATCAACTCTAAACTGTTGAGCATTTAAACATGCTCACATGCCCGTTCACTGGGGGTCGGGTACGATCGCAACCTTTCCCACCCCATTCCGCAAAATGGGGAAAATCCACTTTTTTTGAATATTTTTGATAAAAAGGTCGACAGAGAAAATTTGACAAGAAGTCTACTTTTTGGTTATGATATAAGAGTCTAATTGAGTGATTTGTTTTCTAAATTCAACCTCCAAATTGGGCCTATAGGCTTATCCAAAATTTTGACTAGGAACCTTATAGGCAACTTTGTAGGAAGATTTGGTTTGTTTTGCTTAAATTAAAACATAGGCTTTAAGAAATATCTTTAAAGAATCGACCACTTCACACCCCTGTTTATATAGAAAACATGTTAATTGTTTACCAAGTCGTGTTTAAAGAAGACTCATCTCACCTGTTTACAATTGAGTTTCGTAATTTCTCGTTGTATCCTTTAAGAACGATCCATCTCATTAACTTAATAATTTTAATTTTAGCCACTATCAGCAGCGATTTCTTCAAAATGTATCAAATCGTCGGCCCTTGTTTTCTCAAAAATCTCTATTTTTTTAACACTGTTATGGAAATTGTTCAGGTAAAGACCTCTGCAAGTGGCAATAAAGAATCGTAAACCACGCCCATGTCAAGAAATGATTTTTATGCGTTGTTTTAACTAATAAAACTTGGGTTTCAACTTTTTTAAAAGGTCCAGAAACAATCGAAAATGGCATCTTTAAGACCGCTTTAGAAAATGCTTAGTGTCTGTTTTTTCACAAAGAAAGTTAATATAAGTTGTTAATATAACCTAACCCTATAAATTTAGAGACCAAATGAGCATAATTTGGAAAAAGTGCTTGTGGCTTTAATTCTGGTTGCTGGAAAGGACATCTTTGAAGAATGACTCCAAATGCGACAAACACAAAATGAAATGGGGTGCTGGTACGTGCCAATTTGTTGGTACGTGTTTGTTTTGCTGATTTATCATAAACATATTCTGGAAATGTTTAGAGGTAATATTTGACAAGACTCTAGTCGAATTTGTTTAGAAAACATCATGTTAAAATGCGATACGGGAAATGTTTACAAAATAATTTTCATTGCGGGAAAACCTGGTAAATTCGACCGGGCATTAGTCATTTCGAAGCCAGTCAGGGTTTCGGTTTTGTTTATTTATAAAGTTTTCGCTGTCGCAGCTGCAGGAGAAAAACCGCACACGGACGCAGAGAGGAACAAATATGCGAAGAGAAGTGTCTCCAATGCGTACCACATCAGTTGAGTCTGGCGCACTCACAGCGTTGGCAAAATTTTGTTGCTAAACCTCGACCACTTCATACGCGCACGAAGTCTCGGTCTCTATCTTATTTGTCTATTAACGGGAGCACAGAAATCTTATAGCGCCGAAGGCGCTAGAAGGATACTCTCCGGGCATTTGATGTACCAGCGAAGCCAGATAATTTTTGGTTTTTGTTTCGAACTCGCGTGCGTACTGGGTAAGCCATACGCCCAACGCACAAATGCACGCAAAAGCAACGTTCAAGAAAGCGTAAAATGTGGGGTGCTGTCGGGAAACAAATCAACGTGTTGCCCGTTGCAATACAGCTTGATATGAAATATGGTTTAGGTCCCGATACAGCTTTTGGTTTAATAATATCGTAGTTTTACACTCAAAATAATTCTATAATTTCTATATTTGGTTATTTTAAAGATTTTTAATTTTTGAACCTACTTTATAAACTTTTTAAAAAAAGTAACTTGTGGGAATGGGTGCCCTGGGATGGTTGAGCCCCCGGGTGATGGAGGGAACTAAAGAACATGGAAATACCTATACGGGTCGGTGCAGCCCCTTATCCCCATCTGTAGAGTTAGCCGCCCCAGTTGAAGCATACAGATATTTCCCTAAATCTAAAATCGAAGAAAAAAATCACCAAATTTGTATAGGCCTATTTGCATTTTAGGTATTTTAAAAAGGATCGTCGCTATACCCTCCGTCCCCATAACCGACAGATTTTACCTGAAGATGGCCAAAAAGTGTTGGTACCTGAAGAAAGCACTATTTTTCTCATATTTTTACTGATTTATTGGTTTGGACGTCGTGAACTAAAATCTGCCCGATTTTACTGGTCGACCATTTACAGAGTACGCTATAACCATGTAACCTGAGTTTACAAAACTCACGTTTTAGCTCTCACATCAAAACGGATTGAATAATCGGTGCAAAACTTTACATAAGGGGGTTTGGGTGAGGAGGCCATTCTATAACTTTAAATAGGGCCATCCCCCATTCAGTTCATACCCTACAAGTGATAGATCAAATCCACCTTGACCAAATCGATATGTATTTAATTTTTTACTCCGTATCAGCACTACTCTAAATGAGTGTTTTAGAAAGTAGAGAAAGAACATTAGATTTAAAACTAACTGAATTTCGTAATGTTTCTATGTTCAATTCTAAACATGTATTTGGGAAATTTAAACATTGATCAAACCAGTTTTGTCCATACTTTAATCACCCCATAGCCTAAACCATACAATATTTTTTATAGACGTACTCGTTGAGTTTATATCTTTGAAGACGATAGCTAAGACCTGTTTTCTTCTTCTCTTTCTTTCTCCAATTTTTGCAGTTGCAAAAATAACTCATGATAATTCTACAGACTTCCTTAACATTCAGTAGCACCATTTTGACTCTTGGAATGCATCACTAATGGTGTATTGAAGGTCCTCTTTTGGTAAAATGCCTGAAAAGCTCATTATGCCTGCTTTGCTATTGTTTGACATAAAGCGACCTGGACTGAACTAGGTATTATTTGGAACTTCCAGGATAAAACTGAATTTAGATTTAGATATATATGGCAAGATATGTAATGACCCAAAGCAACATTATACATGTACTTTATTTTCATTTTAAATTTTTTTGCGACCCACTTATAGCGTATTTTTTTAAAACGTAGTTTTTGTTTTTTTGATCAGGAAAAATGGCAAATATCTGATTTTTGCACGGAACAGCAACATATCCCCCCAAAATTGGGGGAAACAATTTTGAGCTTGAAAGAGTTCAAGGCTTCCCGGGCAAAGATATACAGGGTCAAATTTTTGAAAACGATATGATTGGGGTAAAATGTATACCATCGGATTTGGCTATAATCCTAACCGATTAAAAAAAACACGAAATCCTATGCCCAGTTTGCCCTATGTCCATACTTTTGAAAAAAAGAGAAACAGATTTTAAGGATTTGGCATACGCCATGATAACAGCCTCACCAAACTAGGCCTATAATTCTTTTCCAGTGAAAATCGGGACATTACCTAGTAAGAACTTCGATAAATGTATACTTTAGGGATTTATAGAAGGGATTCAGAGTATATCGGGTCTAACAACAAATTGTGATCATCACACAAACAATAAATACTCAGGCCTGTAAATCACTAATTCTTAATACAAAAACCCCTTCGATTTATTATCTCGCATTCGCTTGCAAATGTGGCAACAGCTGCAATCCATTAGTAGCGTACCCGCTGGCTTGAACACAGACTGAGCGCAGCGTTAGTTTTGCCTTGACGCGCTCATCTCATGCAATCAGTGTGTACTTTTTTGGTACACACTGAATAATTCATGAGGTGGTTTAACGCGGGCAGAATAGCATCGCGCCACATTCTGCGTCCTGAACAAACAGGTTCGTTTGGCATCGCAAATTTGCGCGATTTTCCGATCTACGCTTCGCTCTAATCTAATGAACGGAGTAGTTAGCGCGACCCTCAATTGACCGGCATGATAAGTGCAGGGGGGTAGACACGATCTGCTCGATTTGGGCATGGGGAAAAACACACACACAATTTGAAAAAAAGTAAAGTAAAAAAAATGGACTACAAGATAGTCTAGGTTCTAATGTTCTTTTAATCTTAAATCTTAAATCCAAAGATTATAATTTTACCCATGTATACATGTAATTGTAAAAAATAGATGGTACCAAATGCCAAAATCAGTTGGCAATTTTTATTGCCAATATCACCATGTAAAGGGATAATTAATCCATTCATCCACTCTTTTTAAGAGGATACCAACTATAGTGTTGATTATACGGAGGATCAGCATGATGGTATAAAACTTTAAAATTCCTTTTCCAAAATAGGGTCTATATATCTCCTGCATTAGGTCTTCAATATATTTCTGGGAACTTCTGTGGCAAAACATATCACTTGACGTAGTTCCTCCCACGCTTGGGTCCAGGCAAATCATGACGAAACGTATTAGCAATGTCGTCTGGAAATGGGCATTTTCTCTTCCTTGAAATGGTTAGAACCACTGACATCTACACATGGTTAGCGGGTCTTGGAGTCGCCGAGTGTCACAACAGGAAGTTTGCTTTTTTACAATATAACAATTAGGCGGGAAACCAATGCAGCCACCGTTTATTATTTACGCTATGTTTGCCCACAAGCCATGTTATTTTTACACCAATTGAAAGATGAGCGGTGGTTAGTCAGGTTCTGGCCTGTATGAAAGACTATCGCGTTAGCTTTAACACTGGAAAATTAAAAACACAGCTTTAATTTAAACGTGGTCCTTTAAAATATAATAAATGTATCAAAAATGACTACATTTGTGCCTAATTTTATAAAATGAGCCTGGAATTCTTGAGAAATGTAGTTTTTAAAATAAAAATTAGGAAAATCTAACATCATACAAAGAAGCGCTAATCGGTAAAACATTGAAAAGTAGTAGATTGCTGAATCGCGCATTAGCATGATTAGTGGGTTTCGAAAACACTGGATCTATATACAATGGATTGGAAACTGGCTTCGTAATTGAAGCACTGATGATGGCCATATTGGTCATCCTAAAACAGCCCAAGCAGGTGGTTAAGAGCGGTCAATTTTTATACAAAATTTGTTATCATTGGAAATGTTGATACAGATAGCGAACATAACAGACTACAGATCAAGCCATTCAGTGAGCTCCTTGTCTATTGCGCGTTTGGGATGGCATTGTCTCTACAACGTGCACACGGGATACAACTTTCTGTTAAAAAGGTGTCTCTGGAATGCTATTTGTGTTCGTTAGACCAAGATGCCCACCGCCGTTGGCTCCATTAATCTAATATACATTTATGTTGTGTAGCCAATATGAGATCATTGGTTTACAGTGCGACCCTGCGATAAAACTAAATTTAATTACGCGACCCCTTTTCACAATGTCCACGTTTTCATGGATTGTTATGTTTAGCCAAACTAAAAACCTTTTGTTAATCACAAAATTGATATCTAAAACACCTCTTAAACTTTTCTATCTCACTGAGGTTTTAAAAAGTGTTTTTTTTTTTTTTTTTTTAAATTACATTAAATCTAAAACAAAATTCGCTCCTATCCTTGGTGTGCTCAACGAAGGTCACAAAAGGATGAGGCCTTGTGGCAATTTGCACGTGATCTCTATGCGTGTATGGATATATTTTCGCTGGCTTTTGTTTCGGTATTGCCTGCGGGTTGTAAATCTCCCACAGGGAATAACCATGGTAGCTTCTCATGATCGTTGTACATTGTGTATATGGTCTGAAGAAATCTGGATTTTTTCGCAAGGATACTCCAATGGCCATGACAACCATCTGGTACGTTTTTATTTAGGGATATTTCAATGATATAGATTATAACCATTAAAATCAGCTTAATCTATTGGCAAGCCCCTGTTGTTAGCGGTTTCTTGTCTTCGTTAAAAAAAGAGCGAGTCTTTTACCAAACCAAACCACGATTTACTGATTTAAAATATTTGATTTGGCAAATGAGTGCATCTCTGACAGCCCATCATTCTCTTTCGTTGGTTGATAGAAGCTCACCCACATCTTGAACTTTTTTTCACAGATCCCACTGGTCTTCGATATCTGTATCATTGCTGATGGTGGGCGCGAGTAACTTTTGTTCTTTCTGTTCCTGCACTAACTGCACTTCTTTTCTCTCATACCACAAGCTTCTTGTCTTTTCCTTTTTAATGACTTTCACCACCTTTACTTGTACTGCCTGTACGACTTTGCGATTGGTTGTTGCTTTTTTATTAATTTTCTTCTTGTATACACCAATCCGATTTCGCACTTCCAACACATCACACTTGCAGCCATACCATGTATCTGGGCTGGGGTGCATCCTTCTTGAATTCACCAAAATGTCAGTTAAGTGTCGCTTTGAATTATACTTACCAGCGTGGTACAGACGCTACAAAAGATTTTGGTAGGTTTTGGGTTGGAGGCCCCCATTAATGGCGATCAATTCTGACCATCATTTGGGCTGTAAGGCTTTTGGTCCGGTTCTAGTGTCCACAAAGAATGCCTGCATTGCCCAATGCAGACTACTTATGTTAGGCACTTTTTCTTTTCATACGTCAAGGTGGGAAGTCTAGGCACACAGCCTGAAGGATTGAAATGGAGTACAGACTTTTTCTATTGATAGATTTTAGTTCATTGGGACCTAAGCCAATAATTTTTGGAGGGTGTTCAAAATTTGTTACAGTGCCATTTTTGAAAATCCAATATGGCTGCTACCATGTCCAAAATCACTAAAAATCCCTTAAGTATTTCCGATAGAGACAAATATCTCTCGGTACTCCGGTGTTTTAAGCACGAGAAAGTGTTGGTAATGTAATTTTATAATTACATTGCCACAAAAATCCAATATGGCTGCTCAAAAGTCAAATATGCTCTCGGAATCATTAAAATGATCTTAACTCCTCCATAATACCTATTTACGCTACTTGAATACATACTGAGCACCTAAAACGTGTTCTGCAGGTGTTCAAAATATGTTACAATTGATCACACTCTGCAAGTGTTACTTTAACACCTCTAGAATGCATTTCCAACGCATCAGGACACGTCAAGTGTTCTGCACATTTTGCAGTATAGTGGCTTGATTCCAGTGTCTATATGCATGCTTTATGCTTTACACTTATGAGATACATGTATTTGATCACTAGAACCCCTTAACTGGCATTTTTCTGTAATGGACATTTTTAAAATTCAAGATGGCAGCCAATACAGCCGCCTTTAAAAATATTAAAACCTACATTATATGTGTATTATATGTAGTTACATCAACTAATTATTATTATAAAGGTGTAAATTAAGGTATGGAATAAGTATTTGACCATTTGACATTCTTATCTGGAATTTCTGTTTATTTAACATGCAAAAATTTTAAGACGGTGGGCCAATGTGGCTGCCTTTTTACCTTCTTTGAAACCTATAAATTACGATACATCTGTATTGTATTTAGTTAAAACACCCAAAATGAGTATTAAAGTTTAAATTAAAGTATGAGATGTATGTCTTTGGCATTAATAACTCATATCTGGTATATTTGTTTTGAGAACATGCTTAAAATTCAAAATGACGGCCAATATATTATGAATATATGACAATTTGTTGGTTTTAAAGATCTTAAAAGGCAGCTATATTGGCTTCCATCTTGATTGGTAGGCTTGCTAACACACTTGAAATGTCAGATATGGGTTCCTACTGGGTATAGAAGGCAGAATTATGCCTCCATCACAAATACCTGATGAGTTATGGTCAATTGAATGATTTCGGGGCAATGGGTTTTTGGGTGGGCCCATATTGGATTTGGTGGGAATGTTGTGATCAAACACGTCAATAAACCCGTCCAAAAGTTCCTCGTGCTTTAAAACCTGGGTATAGAGGGGCATAAAAATAATGGCCATTTGAATAAATTGAGAGTGATAGCGGCCATATGGATTTTAGAAAATGCCACTGCACGAACTTTTGTACACCCTCCAGATATTATTAGCTTAGGTATCATTGACAACAGAACGATCAATAGAACAAGTCTGTACTCCATTTCCACCTGTGCCCACAATTCCTCCTGACTATCGGTAGTCACGCTCTGAGGATAGTCAGTCTTATTGGGGCAATGAGTGGGTCTCTGCAAAATGTCAGTTCGGGGGAACTAGGCAAAATGCGATTTAATCCTTCAGAAAAGGTGTTATACAAAATGTCGATATTATTATTTCTATTATGGTCTACAGAGTCAGGGAAATCCGCGATTAGAAAAAGCTATTTTTGGCACCATTTCCGCATTTGCAGCGCAAAGATCGCTTCCAAGACACATGATCATATGGAAATTTGATTTTTTAAAACAATTTTGCAAATGGATTCACTTGATAACGATTAATATAGTTTTACAAGGTGTGCGACGAAAATAATTTTAATTCTAAAATGACACATAAAACGTGTTTTAGAATCATACTTTTTATTTCATAAAAAAAAACAAAAATTTTAATATATTGTATCTGGGTTTTACATCCTTATTAAGCTTCCACTTATCTCCAACTGCTCAAACTACACTGAAAAAATAAATACAAATTTCATGTTAGGCTTAGGCCTATATTTTCAATAACGAAATCATAATAGGAAGGGTGTATTGGCAATAAGTATAAAATTATGTTTCTACAAACGTAAAACAAACGACACGCACAAACACAGTTTGGGGCCTTTTGTTTGAGAGTTGATTTTAGGTAATTTGGGGTCGCTTGATTAAAAAAAAAATCACTCATGGTATACCCGGACTTCTGTGAGAGTGTGTATTATACAACGGGTCCAGAAAGTTACATAAAGGCACACTCAGAGTAAAAGTCTTATTGGGCAAGAAGACTTCCTTAGTCATGATGGGCAAATAAAGTTCGTCAAGTTTGTGGACCTCCAGACATAAAGGGGTTTTTAGAATCAAAACTCCAACTGTTAAATTCTGTGATTATTTAAGTACTCACATCCTTATATTTATTTCAGAAAGAACAATGTACTTTACCATACACGATGTGGTAATTCAAAGTAACAAGCAAACGTACTGGTAATTAACAAATTCATATCCCTAAGTGCGGTGGTTACGTGCTGTAACATCCCCACAATTGGTGACCTGTTATGGGGCACCTAAACAAACGAAAGTCTGCAATAAATCTTGTGTATTTCCCATATCTAAACTCTTTCAAAACATTTCATTACAATATCATCAATAAACTTGAAAAGAGCAGTGCTGTACAGATATGCAGATTTCCTGTGTTGAAATAGTGAAAGTAGGCTAAATTTTGGCCTTCACCCCAAACTTTCAAAAGACACATGGAAATCAAGTTTAGCAGTCTTTATTTAAAATTCTTATGTTTGCTTGTTTAACACAGTCAATACATATTTTAATGATAATATAAGTTACCATGCTACTTCTTCAATATGACCAGAAAATTTATGTCCTCAAATACTAAAAAATGGGTGGGACGGTCACGTGTGTGACAGTAATTAGCCAGCAATAACATTGAAAAGAAGAAGAACGAAAGAAAGTAATCTAAACCATTCAGTGCCGTACGCAGGATTTTTTTTTGGGGGGGGGGGGGGGGGTGCGGGACTTCGAAAAAAGGGAACTTTTGGTAATAAAAGTGGACCTTTTTTGATAAAAATGGACCTAGACCCCCTAAATTGGGCCTTTTTTTTACATCTCATAATCAAAAAAGTGGCCATTCTTGTCAAAGTTCTCTTGAAATTTTGGAACCCTTTTTATGAAAAAATCAGCAGAAAGTGGACCTTTTCCCTTTTGGGGAATTGGGGGGGGGGGTACAGACGGCCCCCCCCCCCCCCCCGCGTTTTACGGGCCTGAAACCCTTTATTTTGTTTATAAAGTCGTAAGTACATATAACTGGCTTTTGATATAAAACGAACGATTACTGAGATAGTGGTTTGCTAGTAATAAAAACTTCTTTGTCTTTGGTCACGTGGTGCATTACCAAAGTCAATTAACAATTCTTGTTTTAACGATTGTCTCTTTCCTATAAATTTGTATTTTTTCAAAATATTTTTGAAATTGAAGTCCACGCCATACTTTAGGCAGATTTTCAAACAAAATGATTTGCCGATTTAATATAAAACTAAAGAAGAAAAATGGTTGTATTTTTTGTTTGTAATAATCTCACTTTTTATCCCAAAATATTTAAACAGTGCATTTATGCCAATGAGGGGTTGTTGAGCGAAAAAATATTGTTTAAAAATATCATGGAGGAAACTTGGAAGGATGGCGTGATGATGTAAGAAATTTGCAATCTCAGGAACTTTCATTTTGATCAAAAAGGTGTGGACTTTTATGAAGAAGGCCCAAAAAAATAATGCGGTCCTCGGGACTTGATGTTGTCGGCCTGCCGTCGCGGTTTGTAAATGATAGGCTAGGCCTCATATGACCTTTGACCTTGGGCATTGTGACCTTTGACAGATTCAGCAAAAGGGATCCAATGTGAACCTAGATGAGCTGCAAGTTGTTTCCACTTGGAATCTTCTACTTTTCAATTGATGTCAATTCACATTTTTACAACTTGCTGCACATGACTTTTGAACCTTGGAATGGACTTTTGACCGCATCATCAAAATGAGGATTTTCAATTGAGGTTCAATTTTACATTTTCAGCCTATTCTACAACTTGACTCACCACGATCTTTAACCTTGGCATGTGACCTTTGACCTCTTAAAATGGGAATCCAAATTGCACCTATGACTCAAGTTGTTTTAAAATCGGAAGTATGCGGATATTACACGGAATGTTAACCTTTTTCACAAACATAAATCAAACAACCAGACATCACAACAGGACATAAACAAGGCCATCAACAATAGACAATAGCGGACAGTGATCCCTATGCGTCTTCCTGCCTTACGGCCAGGGCGACCAGAAAAACTAATTGATTGGACCAAAACGCATTTAATTGCACAAAATGACTTACGCTGCTTAAAAACGAAGTAAAGTTAAATAAAAAAAACATGAAATTGAATGGTTTTGAAAATGAAATTGTTTGTATTTTGTTGGAAATTGATAAGGTGCATGAATAGTCAATCAAATTATCTCGAAATTGAAACCTGATTTGAATTAAAAAGTACGAATTTGACAGGGGCAAACTACACTGATTTGATCGCTTCTTTTAAGGTACATTTCGTGATTCCAGCACCTTCGTTTTATTCATGGTCATTAGATATCATGAGGAAAAGCTTATTTACAAAAATGAGTGATCCGGATCTTGCGGGTTTGGTGCCCCAGTGTTGGAGTGAGTCCGGACTCATGAGTCCGAAACCGAGTCCGAGTCCAGCCATCGTCGGACTCATGAGTCCGAGTCCATCGGGTCTGAGTCCGAGTCAGAGTTCGAGTCCACTAAGCATGACTGATTGAGTCCGAGTCCAGCAGTTCCGAGTCCGAGTCCATCGGGTCTGAGTCCGAGTCCAGGTCAAGTGAGTCCGAGACCGAGTCCAAGTCCAGAGATTGTGGGCTTGAACAATTCAGGACACCTAAATAGGTGCCTAAGTTTAAAACTAGAGTGGGATTTACATTACTGGGACAGAGTTATGCCACACCCCTCGTGTAAGCGCAAAAAGCAACACAGATGATTACTTTGGCCAATTACGCATATTGAAAACGAGGTGCAAACATTTCATCCGGGCTCACGCAGACCATGAGTGCTTGTGTTCGTGCCTTTCCAACAACTGACTCAGACTTATTCCGTATGAAGATGTAAATTAGCCAAAATGTCTTTTTAAATTTTAGCCCTTAATTAGCTTGAAAATATAAAAATCACAACAGCCTAATCGGAAGACTTGAAGAAGAGAGAAGTGAAAAAGATGAAAATACTCTATATGAAACAAAAAATCTTTTGAAAAACTGTAAAAATTGATTATAAAAAACATGTTTGTGCAATAATTCAAAAATAAAAGCATGTTTGTGCTTGTAAGGTTGTGAAGTAACATTCATGCAGGCTAGCTCACACATTTTCATTTTTTTTAATTTAAGTTGAAATTTTTTATCGTCAGCCGTACTCATTTTTGAGTCCGAGTCCAGCAGTTCCGAGTCAGAGTCAGAGTCCGAGTCCACGGGGCCTGAGTCCGAGTCAAAGTCCGAGTCCACTAAGCTTGAGTCCGAGTCCGAGTCCAAGCCGGACTCGACTCACCGAGTGAGTCCGAGTCCGGTCCGGACTCGCTCCAACTTGGTTTTGGTTTGAGCCAATTTTTGTTTCAACGGTCCCATAGGCCACTGTTAATTTTCGTCCGTTCCGGACAGAAAATACAAATTGCGACTTTCTACCAGATGCGACCCCGAATAAGATTAGGTACACGTAGATTTACTGAGGCTAACGGTTCTGGTGATATAAAAATCTCAACCCTTTTTAGGTAAGTTTGGGGGGGAACGAGGTTGTGGATCACGAAATGCCCCTTTAAATAACCAAAAAAAAAGGACATGGTTGTTTTTTGTATCATCCCGCACTCTGAAAATCCATTAATACTCCACCTTTGTATTTGTGATTCATTTGTTACAAGTAAGATAAAACTACGTAAATGTAACAATATCCATAGTCACCCATTTACAAAAATAAGATACCATCTCTTCTGAGGGGATTAATAGAGTCTTTGGTTTAGGGTTTTAAATTATTTAAAGACTATAGCATAAGTCTGTGGCGGCAAGGTGCAAATGTAAATGATGAACGAACGACTACGTTTTCATACGAAAAAACAAAAAATAGCGAATATAAATTGATGTATAAAGGCATCAACACAACCCCAAGATCACGCATCTCGTTGTGCTTACCAGTGGCGCACCAGACATCTTGTTCTGGGGGGGGGGGGGGGGTGGGCAAGGGGGGGGGGGGGGGGTGGCAAAAGTGAAATTCGCTTGATTTTTCCCCAAAATTCGGTTGATTTTTTTGGCCCCATATCCGCCGAATTAATTTTGCAAAAAAATCACTATTTTTCTCGGCCGGGGGGGGGGGGGGGGAACTGAGGGGGGCAAGAAAAAAAAATGGGGGGGGGCGCAAAATGCCCCATCCCCCACCCCCCGTGGCGCCCGCCATGGTGATAACCAAGGTTACAGACATTACCGTCAGCCCATGGACGGGCGGCGGAAGTCCATTTATTTTTACTGCGGTGTCACTTTCAGTAAATACGTTTTTTTATCATCAATTCCAATTTACATATTGATGTTCTATCGGCTTTATGAAGTGCACCGTAGTCGCTGCGAAAAGGAAAAAAAAATAACATGGTCAGATTAGAAATTTTGAAAAATTAAAGAATTTTTAATTTTTTATAACATTTACAATAATGGTGTTTGTAAGCACAACATTATAAGACAGTGATTTAAGCAATTCCAAGCCACCATTTGTACATATTTTGTTAGTCGTCAAACATTTTCCAATTTCCATGGTGCTTTCTTTGCCAGCTGTAGGTAGTGCCTTAGGTGGTCATTAAGGTGGCATAGTACCATTTATGAAAAAGTTAAGACATTGTTTTTTTTGGTCACATTGTCCAGTGGTTCAGCCAAGAGGTATATCCTGAGTGTAAAAAAACCCACCCTCATCTTAACCTGGATTTTGTGTATTCACATTCATACATACCAACGTTTTAAAACCTACGCGAATTATGAGGGAAAGTAGTGGTACTATAATTGACAACATAATTGAGAATGATAAATGGGAATTGCACCAAATGATCCCGAAATTGCCAAAGTAGTATTCCAGTATAGAATTGAAAACGTGGAAAGCAAAAGGAGAAGGGGGGTGCCAAAAGAGAAACAATGCATGACAAAATCAAAGAATGACAGGCCGAGCGTTAGCTTAAAACAGGATTGCTTGAAAAAAAAGATCAGGAGATACAATGAAGATGGTAGCAATCACAAGTATAGTTGTTGGCGGCCAGACAGAGGACGAATACAAAAAAACAGAAGTATATCTGATTGACATTTTGCTATAGGTGGCGCATTCGTGTTTGCTTACATATAGGTATTAATAGAACCCATTTCTTGCGTTCACAGATTCTTTTCGGGTTTGAGGATAAACCATGTTCATCCGTTTGTCTCCCTCCAAGTGGAGAAGGATGGTGTTCATATTGCTTCAGCGTAGAGTCCGCCAAATCTTACATCTTCAATTTACCAAACAAAAGAAAATATGTTTCCTAGGAGTATTTGCCTGTTATGCAACTGGATTCACAAGTGATTTAAATGATACAGACAGTTACAAGCATATTTGATGACACAAGTAGTCTTAATAATTATTACCCAGGGGGTACTTTGAACCAATCCCATGAATGCAATACAATGTACCTATACTTTATTATATTAAATACTGTCTACTTTAGGGGTTTTAAAAGTGGGCCAAAAAACATTTCATAATATGATAAAACTTCCTACAAGTACTAGCACTTTATGGAGGCTAAAAGGAGGGTAAAAGTCAGAAGAAGACTAGGATTTTTTGTGGGAGAGTTGGGTGGAGGGAGACCGTTTTCGTTTTGGTAATACAAAAAAATCTTTGTAAATGAGGATACTAGGGTGACGAAAGTCGGAATGGCCATTGTAGCCCTTTGACCGGGCGGATCCAAGGATTGAAACACGTCAAAATTACCGGGGGCTGAAGCTGAAACTTGTCCAAAATGGTGCTATTTTGCAAGATTTTGCAGAATTACGGGAAAGACGCGCGCCCCCTCCGCCACTCCCTGGATCCGCGCATGTTTAAGTGCAGAGTGGTCTGTCTCTTTTCTCAATAGGCCAGTGGCTTTTTAAAATTTCCCGGCCAATATAAAATTTCCAGTCCAACACGCTGGGTGATTTTCACATATCAAGAGTAAACATAACGCTGAATCCGAATGTATATGTTTTCGAAAATACGTTACTTACCGGATTGGCCTAGGGGAATTTGCCTCTTAGTCTCTGAATGCTGTTAAATTGCATAAAAAATAAGCATTTAAGAACCACGCATGGATATTTCAAAACATACACTGTAAAAAATTACAGTGCAATTTACAGGAAAATACTGTAAAAACTTCCCAAAACTTACAGTATTTGGCTATAATTTGGAAATACAGGAAAATACTGTAAAATTTTATGTCCAATTTTCCAGGCCTATAATGACAAAATCTAAAAGCGAAGACTTTATTCGAAATTTAATGAGTAACAACATCATTATACACTACTATGAATTTTTCAATTATACCATTAAGTATACTAAAATATACAGGGAAAAATACTGTAAATTTTACATGAAAATCCCGGCAGCAATTCTGCCAACAAAACCCCGTAAAATATAGCTTTTATACAGGTTTCCATTCAAATTTACTGTATATTTTACAGTTTGGTGTAATACATTTTACAACAAACTGTAAATTTTACAGTATATGCACTGTAAAAAATTGTGGATAGGCCTACTAAGTTGGGGTGTTCGTCAGTGCTTTTTTATTCTCCACACAATCACAATCTCTGTAATAATTCACCAAAATGTTTTTAAGCGTTTTGATTAAATTAATTTTTACAATATACAGTAAATTTTACGGTAATTTGTTGGCAGAATTGCTGCCAGTATTTTACTGTAAAATTTACAGTATTTTTTTTACAGTGTAGGATGGGTGTAAAATAACTTGCATATGCGGATTTAGGCGCGCCCCCTATTTTTGCAGAGCAAAAGGCGCCGGGCGCCTTGTAGATGTAGAAAGATGCCTTGTAAGATGCCTTTTGCCGCACAGGGCGCCCTATATATTTAGAAAAATGACCTTTTGTGTTTGTGGGCGCCCTTGCCGACACAATTTGTAAAATTTTCCGGCTCGCTGCGCTCACCGGGTATACCCAATATTTTATTTCACTCGGTTTGAAATTCTGAAGAGCAGGGGGGTACTCTTCTTTCTTCTTTGTTATGTTGTTTGGTGCTCTGGTGCTTATAAAAAATATAGTAGTCGGCACTCCCCCCCCCCCGCTCTTCAGAATTTCGAACCAAGTGGGAA